>JBBPSB010000021.1:0-104157 GCA_038093375.1 Xerocomus brunneocitrinus | reverse complement strand
AACTGCTCTGCGGGAGTGGGCAGGACAGGCACATTTATCGCGCTGTCGTCGTTGCTCCGTTTCCACAACCTTTTTGACCCAAGTTCGCCGAATTTCTCTCATTCTTCCGATTCGGCGCCTACCAGTTCTTCGCTGCTGGGTCCGTTATTGCAACTCGACCCAATCGCTCAGGAGATTGATGCTCTGCGAGAGCAGCGACCGGAGATGGTGCAGAGGGGCGAACAAGTAGCGTTAATATACCAGATACTGGAGCAGGCATTTTTGGACAGGTGACCATGGATGATTGACGTGTGCTACATACTTAGCATAGACGAACTTGTGAGTACGCTCGCCCAAGTTGCCAGCCTTTTACGGAGTTTTAAATTTGAACTCATTCATCTTCTCCTAACGATCATGGACACCATCCCTCCTAAGATTTGGGACTACTACAAGCCCGAAGAACACAGCAAAATGGACAAGGAAGTGCTAGAGATATTGAAGAAATATGAGATACATTGGGAGAATCCATCTGGGGCGGAGCTTTGGTTTGTGCTTCAGGCGGTCGCTCAATGTGATCCCAAACTTCTTGATCCCAAGCTTGATGCACCTCTCCCCGACACCCTGAGGACGACTTTAAGTGATGCATGCAAGGCTGGGTCATTTCAGAGCGTTCGCATACTCTGTACGCATTGATTATGCCGATGGGCTTTCATCTTTGGTCATCATCCATAGGTTCTCTTCAGGTTCCCAAAATCGAACGTGAGTTTCTCCGGTGAATATTTTGTCGAGTTTACGTTGATTACTATCGGGTTTTTGTCTTTACTCATCATCCATAGCAATTAAATGTGAGTTCGATCTTGGTCCGTGCTTACAGTGCCTGCATATCTATGGGGCTGGTCTGGATACCACGACATATCCATTCCTGGAGGAGAACGTCGCGCAAAGTCTGAAAAATCTCTACACCCGACAAGTTGCACCTTCTGCGCCCGACTTCTTGGAGGAGTTGGAGGACCAAGTGCAATTTGGATTTTCCAGGAAGAAATGCCATTTGGACCACAAAGAATGAAATTGGGTTGGGAAGGGCGGGCCGTTGTATGATGGAGTGGACAGGGGGGAGCTGAGGCTGTATGCTTAGTTGACCTTAGAAGGTCGCCATGCATATAACATAGTCACCAACGACGGTATGTAGCATGACCACGAGCGCACTTAGCCTACGCTGGAAGCTGAGTGACAGCGTTACACTAGACCCCAACTAAACTATCAGCCAAACTGTCGCAGAACACCACACAACGTCGCGACAGCAGAGGTCACTTCGGCCATGTTCCCCGCTTTCGGAATCCCCAACATCCCTACAAGACACGTCTGGCCACATCACCAGCCTCGTGCGCCTCTAGACACCAAAAATCACTCACAGCTATTGGACTGAGGACGAGGGACCCTCGAGCCCGACGAGACGATTGTCCTTGATTGCGAGGTGCTTCACTTATGTAGCCCTGCCCAGCCAGAGCGGTCCACCGCCTTGCAAGACATCTGTGGAGTCGCTACAGCCAACTCGGACAAATCGATGACCTGAATGAACTTGGCGTTGTCTTCGACCGGGACGCGTTGGCGCTTTGCCCACCAGGGCACCCGGATCGTTCCACCTCTTTGGAGAACCTTGCATGTTATCTCTCGACTCAGTACGATCAGCTGGGGGAGATTGCCGACCTCAATGAGGCGATTGACCTATCCCGAGGTTCATTAGCACTCCGCCCAGGACACCCGGATCGTTCACTAACATTGCCTTTCATCTTTCATCTCGGTACGATCGGATAGAGGAAATCAGCGACGTAGATGAAGCCATTGGCCTATCCCGAGGCGCACTGGCACTCTGCCCACCGGGTCACCCGGATTGTTCCACGGCTTCGGACAATCTCGCAACCCATCTCTCTGCTCGATATCGTCACCTTGGGGGAATTGGCGATCTCGATGAAGCCATCGGCCTCTCCCGGGCTGCACTGGCACTCTCCCCACCAGGCCACCCGAATCTTTCGATGACTTTGAGCAGTCTTGCACAGTATCTCCTCGTCCGGTCCACACAGCTAGGTGGGGTAGAAGTCCGAGAGGAGATGTTCAGCCTTTATTCTCAACTACAACATGTCTCCCACATGATATCCTCATCCGACTCAAGAGATTGATGCTCTGCGAGATGGTGCAAAGGGGCGAACAAGTAGCGTTGATATATCAAATACTGGAGCAGGCATTTTTGGACAGGTGACCATGGACGAGTTGCGGGTGCTACGCATACCCAGTCAAACTAAGGTCCCTCGCGTCGTCTCCACTTCAGTCTCAATGCATCCATTGACGGCGATACCATCCTTTTCGCAGCGCTGGTTGCCGCCCACGGCGACCACGACGGTGCTGGCGAAAACGCGAAGCACGGCAGCGCCGACTACGCCGTCCGTCATGTTCTAATTCCGGGCTGCCAACTCTTCATTTCTCCGTTGCAGATGGCTTCGGGACACCACATGTATGTATCCAATCATTGATCATTTTGCGCACCGCGAAACCATTGAAATCTTGGAAGCCGAGCGCGAGGCAAAGTTTCAGGGCATCTCTGTCGAGGAAGCGCTGCGCGCACACGACCCGTCCCAGCGACCCGAGTTCGAGGCCCAAGATCGTGCGGGGCGAGCTCAAGCAGGACCCCGAGACAAAGTACAAGGATATCGACAAGGACAAGGAGAATTTGTCAGCGTGGGGGACGGGTGAGGAGGGTTACAAGCAGCCCAAGTCGCCGGTCGAGAAGATGAGGTCCGTATTGCTCTTTTGGCGTGAGACCATCCTTGTCTGATCTTGTCTTGCAGAAAGAATTTACCATACAAGGTATGCATACATGTTTTAACGACCGAGACGTTGGACGGACTGTTGATTACCAGGAACGCATGCAGTACAAATTCAAGCGTAGTTGGGGCGATTTTTAATGGGATATTCACCTGCGCTTGCGCCCAAGTCACACACATTTCTATACCCACCTCTGCTGTTGGCTCCCATGCTTGCATTTTCGGCTAGCTATATCGTGTCCGCGCTACCTTGCAGTAGAATAACAAAAGGATTGCATTCCTGTGCAAGTAAAACAAAGCGGAAGACAGTAACAGAACACGTATGTACTAGTCAAAGTCAGGACGACGCTGACAGAGTTCGCTGGTGAGGCTGGCATTGATCAAGCGAGTATATGACAGGTACCATGATGACTGACGAGCTAGGCATGACACATGTCAATCGTCCATGTTCTGCACCTTGCATATGATGAGAATTACATTTCTGTGCAAGTAAAACAAAACATAAGGAAGACAAACTAGTAACAGAAACGAAAGACGTGTATACAAAGTCTGACCAAAGATCATCGGCCATCAAACATGTCCTCGAGTAACCCCTGCTCCACAGCTTCCCAGTCAATGTTGCCCCCGCTAGCATACACGCTCTCGTACGTCGCGATGCTCACATTGGCGAAAAACGGTCGCAGATCGCGGACCGAGTCGATCTGGCGGAGCGAGCTCAACATGGGGCGGCGCGTCTGCCTCTCGGCCGACCCAAAGCCCACAGAAGTAGACGCAGAGACGGACGGGAAAGCAACGTGTCCGCTCTTGGACCGCGTGCGCTCCTAACACCGCAAATGTGAGCCATAGGACAATGGAAAAAGTGCATGTGCTCACGTCTGGGATGGGAAGGCTGCCCACGATGTCTGCGAGTTGGTCAAACATGGCTGCAGGAGTCCAGTCGTCTGGGCGGAACACGGCGTCGACCGTGTCTGTCACAAACATCCATTGGTGTCTGGTCACACGCGTCATCGGATGCAAGGTATTTGGCGAGTAAACGAGAGGCCTACATTTGGAACTCGGCGGTTTGGAGAGTGAGGAGCAAGTCTAGGCACTTGCTCGCCGCAAGAATAAGAGGAAGATCCTCGGACTCGTCGGCAGGTACAGTCACAATGATTTGTTCAAAGATCCGATACTATAGATTGGTGAATATAAAAAGTATTCAAAGTATAATGGAATTCTTGCCAGTTCCGTCAAAATAACCGGCCAGAAACTAGTCAGGTTGTGCGGAGAGAGACGGCAGAGAAGGACACGGATGCACAGAAAGACCTCGCTCTGTACGATGGGCGAGGGAACGTTGCGCAGCGTGTCCACCAATTTCTCCTGTACGCTGGGCAATTGCGTCAAAAAGTGATTCTTCTCCCCCACGAACAGAACGAGCGACAGCCGTCGTAAATTCAGAGACCGAACCAGTATCTCGTTCTCTCGGTTGACAAAGATGTTGGTAGATGGCGCAGTAGCAATACGACCTGGAAGCGTTCAACAGAATATCCACCTTGTGAATAAAAACATACTTAGCAGCTCGCCAAACGATGTCTTGTCCGAGTCAAACAACGCTTTGATGATTGGTTTCCATCTGAGAGCAACCGCTGAATTGGATTGAAACAACCGGCTATCATATAGTATGTCCGAAACCGGTGTGCGCCAAACCTTGAGCGCAGGAGGCAGCTTCGTGAGTTCCGCTATAATATCAACCACTGTGCTGTCCAAATCCAATGGACTGAGTGCAAGTCAGATACTGTTGCCACGTCGAGCAAAGATTATTTACCGTGACTTTGCCTTGAGGGCAGAGTTGATGATGTAGTATACAATGTTGCTACAAGTGCTTGCTACCTTGTCGTTGTCCATAAGGAATTTCCGCAAGTTGGGAACCACAGTCGTCGCGATGAAATCGACGACCTATTCAGGGAAAAGCACCTTGCACCAAACCACAGCCGATGTGCACTTACCTGGGGCGGTAGCTCGTTCTCCCATGTCGGCTTCCCATTGTCTTGCAGAGACACTGCACTAGAGTTGACTTTCTCATTGATCTTTAGATCTGCTACTGGAGCATTGGTCAATAAATGGGTGTCTCACTGTCGAGTTTATCTCACCTCCGCGTGGCGCCGGCGACGATCTACCATTGATCAACGAGTCCTTTGTCGTACGTTTGATCCAACTCGAAGGCTCTGACGTCCGGCCGACAAAAGTCACGCAAGCGTCAAGGAGCTTGCTAAACGTTTCTTGGAGGTCTTTCTTAATTCGCTTGTCATCCATCGCCGTGGTCTGAGTGACCTTGTCGCCCAACACGCAAAGACACCTACAAATCCCTTTGAGTCGTGCGATTGGTCCATCAAAGTCCCTCTTACCTGAGAGTTAGATAGATTTGCGCGCGGAACTCCCGAATGTTAGAAGCAACATCCTTTGCTAGCTGCATAAATCTTGCCCAAACTTGGAGCGCCAGAGGACCCTCTAACCGCGATAGGTACTGCTCCAAGAACTTGAACAGCGTACTATCAGACCTGCGAGTTCATTAGTCGCCAAGCGCGCTACTCGTCAACGACAGCTACACTCACACTTCGGGGTTCACGTATCTCCTGCTCCTCTCAGAACCGCCCGAGGACCGGACAACAATGCTCTCGCATATCATGTGCACCGCAGAATGCGCGCTTGCGATGAGAATGTCGACCAACTCGAACGCAGCACTCTCTGCCAGATTCGAGTCCTTGGCGTGAAGCGTGAGATCGCGGTCCCAACAGCTGACCACGCCCTCCAGCACTTCCGAAGGATAGGCCCGGAAGAGGTATTCGAGCGCCCTCCGACAACGTCCCCGCGTTCGCGTGTATATCATCGCTAGCGAATCGTCTTCAGATCGCTTAGAACTCGGGCTCGTCCAAATGAGCTTGACCCATATCGTGAACAAGACGCGGACACCGTCATTGAGCGAACGGAAGCCCGGAGAATGGACCTAAACAACTCAGACGAAGCTAGGTCTCCAAGAGGAGCAGACTCACCGCGACCTGGTCTTCCGAAGCCGACATTGTTTCGCTGGTAAACACGTTCGAGACGTAGCCTAGAATTCCGCTACTTTCCCCGCCCGTCTTTTCTTGCGTTGGTGTGTCCTCGTCTAGCTGTGTTGTTTCGGAATAGCGAGCCAATCCCATGGCGAGTAATCGCTCCAAAGTGTTGAGCAGCATGACGAACTCGGCATCGGTCGCAACGCCCATATTTACATTCGACGACGCCGGCTGATTCGCTCGAACAGCATTATTCAATAACAATCGAAGCTGTCTGCAAATACAATCAACCAAGGGAGGAATCGCCCCTTCAAGTGCCGGCTGGAATTGCGGAATTGCCAAGAGCACAAAGTCAAGCCAATGTTGTTGCACTGGCCGATTGTGTGGCACAGCAATGCCATCCATTAGCGTTTGCGTCAAAAGCGAGTTTACAGTGTACGACTTCTTTCCGGGAATGCTAGAGCCTTCAGAACTGCCTTTTTCATCGACGTTGGCCTGGGCAATGTGGATTGTGGACGCTGAGATCAACGAGTGAAGAATGCGGAGGAGCTTGTTCTGGAGGTCAAGCCGCTTCAGGTGAACGAACAAGTACAGTTTTCCGATGATAATGGGCTCTAGTGTCTCAAGAGTAAGGTGATCGACCTCGCCACGGGCAACGATGGCTTGCAAGAGATCGATAGACATCGACTGAATCCTCGTGTTCAAAGGCTCCATCGTTGATGCGTTCTGCTCTTTCGGCTCTGACTGGATGAATCTACGAAAGGATGAGGATATATCGAGGAGTCATCATAAGGTGTAGGTGCATACCGAGAAAGTAAGTCGATCAGAACGTCCAGAAAACTAGAGCTAGGATCGAAGAAAGCTAAACGAGTAATCAATATACCCGAAAACCAGGACCTAGGAGGATCGTTACCGGTTTCCATTCTCTCGGCCAGCGGCTGGTATTGAATTCGTTCAATCGGGGTACTTCGGGCGGTTTTTGTGAATCCTTGGCCGCCGAATTGAACAATACAGTGTAAGATCTCGAGGAGGTGATGGACATAACGTTGATCAAATTTTTGCTCATAAATGTAACCCCGAATCTCTTTGCCTCTGATCTTTACCACAGCAGGCTTTCGTCGAATCTTAGGATCAAGTAAATCACAGAGGAATGTCTCCAATACCCTGTAGGACCGACATCGTCAATGTCACCATAGAGATTAGTACCCGTATGCATACCGTATATAAGACCGAAGGTTACATCTCATCCACGTCTCGCCAACACGACGTGGGGTGGGAGAATCTTGTTTCAGTGTTTCTAGGACAATCATCAAGGGAATTTTGAAACGGAATCCAGGTAAACTAGCATCATCTTGATATGACCGAGTTCAGCGTCATCCGCTACTTGAAAACTGGACTAACCTGTTAATCTCCACAAGACACCAAATGCATCAAAAGCGTCATGAACAGCGCGGGCTTCCGGAGAATTCATATTTTGAGCGATGATAGACTCGACGAAATGGGGGTCAGTCGTGGATTCCAATGTCCACACAAGGGTGACGGCTCGGGCATGGAATATTGCCCAGTCCTGATGAAGAAACTTGAAAAGCTGCAATACAGTCAGGACATCCTCCTGGTGCGAACGACAAAATATTACCGACCTTCTTCACCATTCGACCGACTATTTGCTTTCGGTCGGGAACAAAGCTTGGGGTAAGCTTGGACGACTGCTGAAGCGACATAAGGATAGAGATGCAACTGTCCACCAAATTGAAATCGATGTTCTGAAAGTGAAGCTGAGCTTACAATGCAAAATAAGGAGGAGAGTTCTCACCTCGACATCCAGGCTGTCGAGAATGTCACCAACCCATAGTGATGGATTCCAGGAGATCTCAAACGAGACATTAGAAGATTTTTCAGCAAACGCTATGAGTTTTTCAAGTAACGAAAGAACACGCGAGTATGACGTCCTCAGAAATGAACTAATGTCTCGTTGCTGAACTGCGATCTGCGCACAAATTTGACTAAACGCAAATGATTGCTCGACAACAGAAATTAAAGGCGTGGCCGAATGATTACGGGAGACGGACGGGGGAACATCAAGGCCATAGAAAGCCGAGCCAAATGCCAAGGAGCTGGGTGTAGGTTCCAGTGAGGGATCTTCGAGATTTGGACGTTGCTGCAAAGCTTCGGGAGATAGATGTTGTAATATTTCACCTTGAAGTATGAAACACTCCCGTACCACGGGGGAATCAATACGACCTGAGTCCCCCTGGACATGTACCTGAACGAAATTGAGCGCTGCAACCCAAAGTAAGCAAAGCTCTCACAAGTAGTGACTCCATCAAAGCGGCAAAAATGACAGGTAGGTGAATGGTCGTCACCTCCTCGTCTTGCATGGGGAGAGAACGGAGGAGAAACAACGTAAGACTGATGGCCTAGTAAACAGTGTCAGTGAAATGGACTGGATTCGCCCCCATGACTTGCCTCAAGCTGTTGTTCACCGGAATTGATGGCATTTAATATGGCCTTGAGTAAATGTTTCCAAAGTATACTGGGCTCCACAGCCTCCAGCAAGGTGCTCGCGGTCATAGTAATCTGCACAACTCAAACGTTAGTAAGGATACAAGATAAAAGCAAAATCGTACGTCTTCTTTCGTCTCCGATTCGATTGTCAAGTGCTGGCGGATAGCTTTCAGAGCATCGTATATCAGGGTTTCAGTCAGCGGAGAGCCAATCTCCCATTTGTCGAGCAGGGAAATGAAGATCTTGAAAGGGCGCGATTCGGAGTACTCTCCAGAGGGGCTGAACATTTCGCTCTGGTGTGTCAAATAAGAAGTGCTTCAAAACAAGACGGAACTCTCACCTTTAGTGTAGAGCTTAAGAGTTGTAACGCGTGCTGCTGAAGATACGCAGATTGAGCGTCACTCTTCTCATCGGGGCCTAGTAACCATGTATATAACCGTCTGTTTAGCGACAAGTCACGCCTTAGGACGACACCAATGGCTGCCTTCATGAGTATTGATGCATCTTCAGCATGTGCCCGTTTAATAGCAGCGCTATCGACACGCATCGTCTGGAGTAGCATATCCAAGGCACTCCTGCGGACCAAAAGGTTATCATCTTCCAATGCAGCCGCGAAAGCTCTGATCATCAAACCAATGTCGCGCCCAACGATCAAGGCCATATCTGGAACGATTCTAGCGACAGAACGTTGTAAATAATCCTTCACTCACCTTCGTCGGCGTGTAACCGGGGTAGGCGTCGCGACAAAAAGTTGAGGGCTGTACCCCGAGCAGATGGCATTGTAATAATCACGAGCCACAGGTTCTGCATAAAGAACACTGGGGACACTGTGCCGGATAATCGGTCCAAGAGACTCAACACCTATTCATGATGCAATTGTGTGCTATATATGGGTTGAAGAAAGTACGTACCTTTTCAAAAAATTCACCAGTTTCCTCTTCGAGTCCAGGGAGTAGAGCAAGGATAAACGATTTCATCACAGGCCGCAGGTCATATTGAAGGGGTAAATAATACGTATCATATATGTTCAGCAGGGTGGGCTGGCCAATCTGTGAGCAAGCTCCCAAACGCAAAAGAAATATCGTCAAACCTTGACTGACGTGGACGCATACTCGAAGAACGGAAACAGCCCCGAAGACCATAGCGGTAGATCGCGTTTTAGGCCTTCGGTCTATCAACACCTCATCAGAATACAAATTGTTTGTGTGTGGCACTGCTTACACCAAGGACCGAGAGAATATGAGTGTATACATCGAGAGCCCGTTGATGCACGCCAGTAGGTAGCGCAGGGTTCAGGCACTGCGAGAGGCGTTTGGCGACGATGAGTTTGTAGGGGATCTCCTTGAACTGGAGGTATGATTGGAATGTCTACCGCAAGCCGTCAGATGGATCAAGTGTATTATCCGCCTGGATACACACCTTGAGTAGCTGTTTCAAGAAAGCTATACAATCTGCCCACTCGTGTACATTGTCGAAGGCGTTCAAGCACTTTTCGACTTGTTGGGTGTACTTTTTGTACTTTGGGTCGGACGAGTAGGGATGCTGAGTGACTGCTACATGTATGTTATTCCTGCCAAGCGTCTCGAGGGGAATGCTCACCCCGTGCGCCGTTCTTGGTGGGTGCTATTCGTCCTGCGAGTGAGGTTTGGTCTGCTTCCTTGGCTGAGGCTGTCTTTGCCGACATTTGCTTGTGCCCCGAGCGAGGCGTATTACACGGCGTTGCGGTCGACGCGAAACTGCGAGCTCGTACTAGCTAGTTGTCACGCGTGACATTTACACCCTGAATCGGAATACGCTCTCCTTCCCCTTGATACCGTTCCACCACTCCCTCGCTGCCAACACTGCCCTGTCCTGCGTCTGAAGTCTGTCCACACTCAACCATGTCCCTTCTGCGCACTTTATAACCAACGATCTCGTTTTGGGTGAATAGTAGGCTGCGCCGGGAGATTCGTTCTCTCCCACAGCAATCTCGGTGGCCACTTGTAAGCCTGAAATCGCCACCCCTCGACCATCAGGGAGAGCCGCTGCCACCGTCAGAGTACGTTGATGCCCGATGGCGCGTTCGAGTCGCGTAATATCAAGGGCCGTTTGAGACGCAAAGTCGATCACTGAGTCTTTGGCAGTGATGAAGGGTGCACGCGCTGTAGCTGATGTTACAGCCTCTTGGGGTCTGCTTTCAGCCTGCCATTGCCAATCTGATGAGCTTGACACTGGTGCAAGCAAAGCAGCTTACCCTCCCAAAAAGCATATCACGCAGGACGTTAACCAGAAGCTTTCCGCCCGATGTGGCAAGAGCGTCCTGCATGTAGAGGAAATTGGCATCTTCTGGTACGTGCTGTCCGAGTATATGCTCTCACGTCTCAACTCAACGACGACATCTGCTCACCATCCGTTCGACAGCCCAAACACTACCCGCATCGACTGGCTTGCCCGCCTTCCGACTTACTTCACCCATCTCAATGACGCATACACCCGTTTCTCGTTCGCCAGCCATCAATGCGCGTTGGATTGGTGCAGGCCCACGATACGCGGGAAGGAGACTTGGGTGTATATTCAACCGTTGAGTACTGGGAAACAGGCCAAGCATAGACGCTGGGAGAATCCGACCGAAGGAAGCTGTAATGAGAAGGTGGGAGACATTTTGGAAGCTTGAACCGTCTAGGTATGGAATAAAAGGATGCGGAGGCTGTTAGAAAAGACTGTTGTCTTACACGTATGCGAATAGATAAAAGACAACAAACTCACTAGCCACTTCTTGAACGCGGCTTTATCTTCTGGTATGGTATGAACCGGCACTCCAAGCGTCTCCCCGACCGTCTTGAGTGGTGCTACGATCAGTAAAGGATGGGATTACAAAGAACGGGAGGCCAAACTTACATATGTGTAATCGCAAACCTCTGCGGCCAATCCTTACATCAGGGTTCGTGACTATGTGGAGAGTGTCCCAAACGTCTGTTTGTACAAGATGTCAGTTGAATCTCGGCCGGTGTTCGGGTGTCATGTACCAGCGTAGTCCCAGCATCGCAGCGTTTAGGGTTGACGACGCGTGAGCCAACCAACGAATGCTGCACTCCATGAACATGGGATTACATCGTGGACATCTCTTACGCGTTTTCACTAGTCGAAAAACTCACCCTTTGCGTCGTAAACTTGCTTGAATACCGTGCACGAGAACAGGTCGCGTCCACAAAACAGAATGTTGAACGGGTCTTTGACGAATTCTTGCTCGTCTGGTCGGGATAAAGCCGGATGACGTTGAACATCGCAGGACTGGAAAGTTCGTCCTTGTGCTTGTCTGGTCACGCGCCGAGAGAGTGGACTCGCGAGCGCTCTGTTATAGAAGGGTGTCTGAGAGGCAACGAAACGAAACAAAAGCAAAATACCGGTGGCGATGGTAAAGTAGCATGCTGGCAGGTGTCTGAGAGGTAACGAAACGAAACACTCGTCAAGCTTTGACTCCAGACCAGAATTGCCAGTGTGCACGATGGCTCAAGCAGAGATGTTACTGTATTACAGGTACATTCAAGGTACATTGCGATGTATGAAATAATACAAATGAAGTAATACGTCGCGTTAACACTCAGACCAGTGTATCTGCTGAGTCGTTCACTGCTGAACCTCCTTCATGCATTGTTGTGGGTATCCTGTGGTATCCTGTCGGTACCTGTTGCTTGAAGGATTCAGACACCTAAAAATTGTTTCGTTGTGATTGGCAAATGACAAGTAAATTACTCACAAGGCGAATATGATTTAAAAAGTCACCATTGTCACCATCATGGGTCTGAAGTTCCTGAGATACCGATTGTGGCAACAAAGTCTCGGCCTCCTCCACCCCCACCATGACCACTACAGAGGTTAAACAGTGGACTTTGAATCAATGTAATCAATAAACTTACATCTTGTGCATGCTGCAGGCAAGTGGAGTGATTCCTGGAAGTGCAACACCTGTTCACTTGATAGTACAGTCTTGAGGAATGTCATGTGTAACCATTGATAAACTGTGATGACGAGAGGGGTGAGTGGGTAACGAGCCCACCCTGGCAAATCTTAAGTGCATAATGGTGAGTCACAGAAACAGTGGAATAAGGTAAGGGTAGCTAATTGGCCCCCTAGATTAAGACACAGGGCCAATGGGACACTGAATCTCCAATAAACCATGGAGGCGCACATTGTTGACATAAGGATGGCAACGACAACAGCAGCAAGAGTGACACTGCCACAGGTAAACCAACCAGAAACCATCGCCTGGATTTTGAGGATGGACACCGGTAGAAAAATGATAGACACCAGCATGGCAACTAAGAATGTAACATATCCTATCATCTGAAAGATGGACTTGAGGGCAAACATGATGACTGTGGTGGTGATGGTTCAAATAAGATGGACAGCCACTATTTAGGCCAAGAAGTCACTACGTCATTACTCAGCACTCAATGGACGTGACTGCACAAGGATATTATGATACTGTGTATAACCAAGCGAATAATATACAGGTGGAGTATAACAACAAAACAAAAGCCGGTCTATGATACCACAGATATGCTGGGAGGTTCCCGGACGATAATGTCATCACCAGCTTCCGACACAGAACCTGTTATGATGTTGCGCATCTTGGTGGGCGCCTTCGTGGTGTGATGTTCTTGTACTATAGATCCTGAACGCGAAGGTGCTGCCGATATCCCTGCAGAGCCACGAGCTCCTTTGGATTTGCCACTCTTGCCAGGCGCAGATATAGACGTGACGGCTTTCGGAATGGCGACCTTGTCCGTGTCTGCGACCTTGGCATTGGTGGTTGCTGAAGCCATCGCTGCGGCAGTCGCGAAATGCGACTCCTTGTCACCAACCCATGAACGAGCAAACCAACGACCGCCCGCGATACCTCGAATCTCACGGTTTGCAATTCTCCACTGACGAACTTTGGAACCGCTTCGATCCAAGGGCTGCATGGTTGCGAATCCAGTTCCGATTTTTGGAGGTGGTTGGACGGGGAAAGGTTTGGAAGGGAGGGGATATACTGGCAAAGGAAGAGGCACGCTCTCGCCTGGTTGTTCGGGAGCAGGGGGTGGAGGGGGCTCGACCTCCTCGGGTGCTGGTGATGGACCTCGTGAAACGGGGAATGGTGAGGACGGGGCTGTGATAGTGTGCGCTAGGAATAATTTGAGGAGACGTTAAAGAAACTACTGCGATCATGACTCACTTTCACTCATCGCAGTGTCCTCGGGGGGAGGTATTTCCAAAGCCTTGGCACCTCTGCACGGGAGGTTGTAAGGCTGGATTCCAAGCAAGTTAAATAGCAACGTACTTTGGAGGTACCTTGATTTTGGGTTTGGATGCCGCTGCAGTTTTACGTGGTGCAGCCTTTTTCTTCGGCGGTGGTTTCTCGGGCACAGCAGGCACGTTGACGCTCTCACCCTCGTTATCTGGGGGTTCCCGAGATTCTATTAGCAATAAGCTTGGTCCGGCGAGCAACGACGTAAAGAGAAATGACACACCATCGGGCTTCTTATCCTCCTTGTCCTGTTTGTCGGTCTTGCGGGGACGTGACGGCTTCTTTGGTGGTGCTTTGCGCTTCGTCCCCGCTGAGACGGAGACGGAAGGGGCTGGTTCGTCGTCATCGATCAGCTGGTCCTCTTCCTCTTCCTCGTCTTCGCTTTGGGGTCGCGGAGGTTGGTTCTGTGATGCGTTCTTCCGCCCCGCGGCGGGAACGCTCGGAGACGAGGGTTTCCCTGGGCCCTTCTTGTCGCTCAACAACAGCTTGACCGCTCTAGGCTTTGGGCCCCGCGGGGGCGGTGGTGTGGCCTCATCGCGCAGGGTAGAGATTTGGGGAGCGTCCATGTCAACGTCGTTGTCCATGACTGGCGGTTGTTTCGGTGGGCTTGAAGGGACCACTGAAAGTCCAAATTTGTGCAACTGGCACAGCGTGTGTTCTAATCTCTGCGCCTTCCACACTCCAGGTCCGAGATGGTCATTCCGCGTATTCTCTTTTCTCACAGATGGTGGTTGCGGTCAAGCAGCGGCTTGGACTTGCGTCATGTCAAAAAATACGCCGTTTACACCTGGGCAGAGTAACAATTGTAGATAGTCTAGCAAGCTCACTAGTAGTAAGTACTGTACGGTAGTACATAGGGCAAGTTGTACTAGTCAAGTTATTTGATTAGTCAGCGAGGAGTACCGACTTGCTCCGCCAACCTTGCACTTGACCAATACTCGAGTGACCGTAGTTTAGTTTGCACGTAAGTCACTTCAGACATCTTCTAACCACAGGAAATTGCTCATTCTCGCGCAGCCGTTCAGTGTCTCTCCTTCTCCACTAGACTAATCCTTCTGAGTTTGTCATGTCGTCAACTTTGAACGTATGTAGCACTCTAAACCAACTGGGGCCCCGGTTAATTTCCTGGCTCCATCTACAAATCGTTATAGGTTGCCCGTTATACTGCTTTGGCGTCGGGCATCTTCTATGGCATCTACCATCACCGTTCTCTGCAAAAAGCTCATGATCAAGAGAAGGAGCACCACGCGATCCATCGCCGCGAACAACTTATAGCACAGGCCAAGGATGCATATCGTCAAAAGAAAGAGAGCAGTATCAAGGGTGATGGTGGTAAGTCGTGCTATCAACTATTCGCGTTGTGACGTTCTCTGTCGAAGCGGTCGCAAGTTCTTACCTAGCCTCTTTTCCTCACCTATTCTACATCTTTGACCATCTCTGTCTACAGTGATCACAGACCCCGAAGATTCACGGTTTGACTTGGAGAAACTCGTCGCTAAATGGGAAAAGGAATATCAATAGATTTTTTTTCATCTCGTCCGTCTTCTACCTTGCTGGAGAACACGCATTGTTGAGCAAGGTCGAAACCGGCTAGACATACTGTTTTTGGTCGCACTAGATACGCACTGTTAACAGCTTGCACACACTCCATTGAGAACATGTGAACAGAGGCGACCTTTGATTGACGCGACGCGTCTTGACCAAAAAAGCCACCATCTTGTGTTTGCCTTGCTCCAACACATCAACGGTGATCTAGCCTAGTTCTCTACGGAAATGAAGCCAACAGTACAGGATGAGGACATGGAAGACGATCTCGCGGCCGAGGAGGAGAACAAACTAATCAATGAGGTCCGTCCTACTGTTGTTCTTGCTCAGCGCCAAGATCTGAGACGTCTTATTCTCGCAGGAGTACAAAACATGGTCAGCAAGACCATTCCATCGTACCATCCAATGACTTATCCGCGTTTTCTCATTTCCAGGAAGAAGAACGCGCCGTATCTGTATGATCTTGTTATCACGCACGCGTTGGACTGGCCCACCTTGACTTGCCAGTGGTTCCCAGACAAAGAATCGTGCGTCCTGGCTTGTTTGAGCCTTCTCCCTCTTACGCCCCGTTCTCTAGCCCCCAAAACAAGTCCTACACCGTTCACAGACTGCTTCTCGGCACGCACACCTCTGGCCAAGCACAAGATTACCTCCAGATCGCTACCGTCCATATACCAAAACGCGACGGTCCCTTGGCAGACAAACTCGATCGCAGCGACTATGACGACGAACGTGGCGAACTCGGCGGACACACTATCCCACCCCAACCGCGTATCCAAATCATACAGAAAATCAACCATGCGGGCGAAGTGAACCGCGCGCGGTACATGCCTCAGAATCCTGACCTGATCGCCACGAAAGCGATATCTGGAGAGGTATTCATCTTTGATCGAACAAAGCATTCGAGTGAGCCAGAGCGGGGAGGTGTGTGTAAGCCGGATATAAAGCTGGTTGGACAAACAAAGGAAGGGTATGTCGATTCGCCTCCTTGTTAACCGGAGGATTGACGGGTGTAGATTCGGACTGGCATGGAACCCGGTGAAAACAGGTCATATCCTTGGCGCATCCGAGGATATGACGGTTTGCATGTGGGACATAAATTCGTACACCAAGGCGAGGAACACTCTTGAACCCACCAATATTTACAAGGGCCATACCTCCGTTGTTGGGGTAAGTGAACCATCGTCGACCTTTTTAGTGCATATGCAGACGTTTTGGTACGACAGGATGTTGATTGGCATCCAACGAGAGAGAATGTGTTTGCAAGTGTCGGCGATGACAAGTTGCTTCTCTTGTGCGTATATCCAGAGTCTTGTCGTGTCCATACTCATATATTGCATGTCGGACTAGGTGGGACACGCGGTCTCCAGCAGAACCAACCACAAAAGTACAGGCTCATGACCGAGAAATCCTTGCCTGTGCCTTTAACCCTGCTCAAGAGAGCCTCCTCATTACTGGCAGTGCAGACAAGGTAGGTTCCGGGACCATTCCGGTAGCTGTGTGCATGTATCACATCCTTTTTCTAGACCATTGCCCTGCACGACATTCGTAATACTTCGAAGAGAGTGCACATCTTTGAGTCACACACCGATGAAGTCTTGCATCTCTCGTGGTCACCTCACGTTGCATCAGTGTTTGCCTCCGCATCCAGTGATAGACGTATCAACATATGGGACCTTGCACAGATTGGAGTCGAGCAGACGCCTGATGACCAAGAAGATGGACCTCCAGAACTCATGTTCATACACGGAGGCAAGTCATTCGACTCCAGATCCATGACATGCTTATGACTGTCTATCTATGTAGGTCACACCGCACGACCGTCTGATTTCTGCTGGGCACCTGGCATAGGTGAACAGTGGACAGCGGCAAGCACGTCTGAAGACAATATCGTCATGATCTGGCAACCAACGGCGCGAATCTGGGCAGGTGACGGGGTCAAGATTGACGAGAAAGAGCTCGAGGGCGATCCCATGCAAGGCATCGAGGAAGCTGGTCCGTCGAACACAGCTACGGGCATCAAGCAAGTAACAGGCAGTGGGGCGGCGAGCGCAAGGAGTCAGAGCATGAGCATCAGCGCAACAGCCAGTAACTCGGGAGCCGATGTTGAGGAAGACAGTTAAATATTAGAGACTGACAGGATACGTGTCTAACATATGTGCAACGACGTTCAATGTCTCACGCGACGATGTGCATAACTCGATAATATAAGAGCCATGACTTGATATTACAAGAACAGTATTCTGGCCAGTTCGAATAAGACTATGTGGTGCAAGTCAGACAGTGAGAGAGACGGGTGATTGCTCAAACTCACCCCCGCCTATGATGACGAACAAAACGATGCCTAGGGCCCATAAGCTAATTGGGCTCCGTTTCGACAGCTGCTCCTGTCGTGAAGGCTTGACTCCCTTCTTGCCTGACTTGACTGCGCTGGCGAACTGGGCGTTCTTCTGTCGCAGCTCAAATTGCGTCGGCTAAACACCTTGAGGTCTGCATATCTTGACGATGAACGAAACAAACGCACCATTTTCAATATAAAAATAGGTTGGCGGAATGAACGACGCGAGGAGGATGATATGGGTAGGTTGCAAAAGCGATCCAGTCGTGTCATGACGTGTGTGTTTGGCAACAGCTTTAGATCCAAACAACCGCTCGCTTCATGGCACAGAAAAAGAAGACATCGCTCAAGGCGACGCTTCAGTCGCAGCAATCCAGACTGAAAGCCAAAGAAAAGGCAGAACGTGCTGCCAAACTCGCTGAGCAGAAACACAAGAGTGGTGCAAAGGACAAGGCTGTTCGTTCGCCGACCGTGCCTTTCAAGCCCACCGACAAGATTCTCCTCGTTGGAGAAGGAAACTTTTCGTTTGCTCGAGCGCTTGTGATAGATGCTCCACCGTCCTTGGAGCACCTTGTCCCTCCCAACATTACAGCGACGTCATACGACACGCAAGAGGAATGTTTTGCCAAATATCCGGAGGCGGAAGCCATCGTGAACACCATCAAACAACGCGGCGTCGAGGTGTTGTTTGGAATCGATGCGACCAAACTACAGAAACATGCTGTTTTGAAGGGGAGGCGTTGGGATCGGATCGTCTGGAACTTTCCTCATGCAGGTATGTACTCAATCGTCGTGTCGTATGTCGCGTTTACTCTCTCGCTCGTCAAGGAAAGGGTATCACAGATCAGGACAGAAACATCTTATCAAATCAGCGTCTCATATTGGACTTTCTTCGCTCTGCACCAAACTGCCTGACACTTGGGCGAATACCTGTCATTCATCCTGCTCGCAGGCGCAAAAAGCAGGATGATGGTGACGACGACGAGTCTGACATCTCTGGATCTGATATGGAAACGGCACCAACTGGAACTTGGAGAGGAACAGTATTGATCACACTCCGAAACGTTTCTCCATACACTGCATGGTATGTCGGGTTCAGTATACGTCTTCAGCAGTTGACGGGTCTACAGGGATATTCCGCGGTTGGCCAAGTCTCCCCCGAACCCCACAAGGATCGGCGAACAACCCAATCCACAGTACAGACTCCTGCGATCGTTCATGTTCCATAGGGATATGTGGAAGGGCTACGAACACCGAATGACAAAAGGTGAGAGAGCGCACGGCCATGGAAAGACAGGTAAAGGGGGAGAGGATCGGACCTGGGAGTTTTGTTTGCAAGAGTGAGATCTCGGTCAAATAATATTATCATGTATGCATGCCAGCCCTATGATGATGGTGTCTCTGTACTCTGTCCCTCCTCCAAACTCTTCTTGAAGCCCTCCAGCGTCCTTGCCAGTTTGCCTCCACTTGCTTCGCTAAGCACTACTGCGAGTTGCATTGCAGGTGTACTGAGCAATCCAACGATTTGTGCTCTCAGGGTATCAAGGGTTGGTAGTTTTGCGACATCCTTGACACCGGGAGCGGAGAAGATGCGCCCTTCGATGAGCGCACCCATGACCTTGAGTTCAGGTGACAGTATTGGTTTGACCCTTGGAAGGGGTCTCCCAGGGATCCAGTCCGAATGCTCCTCTTTCCCTTTTCCCTTGACGGACTTGGCCTCCACTTTTGCGTGCTCCTTTTTCGGGGGGACTACACGATCAATGGCACGGATGATGGCATTGAGCTGAGGTGGGCTCAGCGAAGGCAGGGTGAGCACAGCAAAGCCGCCCTCGACGAGTTTTGCAATTTGTTCCGTCTTGTCCGCGTCTATGGGCGCAAAGTCGCGTAAAGCGACGCCAAAGATGGACGTCCGCATGACGGTGAGTGTGGGGGGCGGCGAGGCGTGCGAGGGTGCGAATCGCGCGCTTGCAAGCTCGATCTCCCGCCTGAGATCCTGCATTTTGCGTGCGGCAAATTCTTTGTGCTGTAGGAATATGACGGGTGCGTCGGTGCTCTGCGCTAGCATGCGGGAGTACTGGTTGTAGAGATGGGATTTGCGCTCGCCGTAGCGACGCGGGACAGGCTTGCGCTCGTAGACAAAGGACGGCTCGACGGAGACGACATAGGCGCGGGTGAAGAGACGCGGCGTCGGGGCGAGACGAGGCAGCATGAGCATGGCAAAAGAGAGACCGTGCACGCTTGTGCGATATGGCACGTGAGCAGCATACGTCACAATGAGTCACGCATAATTTTGTCACGCGGACTTTGTCTCTTACTCTGAGTGTATTCGCTCGTCATCATTGTGGGTGGGACGTGCCGAGCTTAATGTCCGTCCGTTCTTTAAGTACAACCGCATTTATTGACTCGAGCAACCCTAGGGACGACGACGACGCCTTTCTGTACGGTGAGACGGGCGCGACGGTGGAGGCGACATCTGGTAAGAACAGCTCCGGCTCGAACTCTCGGAGGCTCCGAAAAGAGTCTCCTGCTGTATTTTTGTTTGCTCAATATCATCAAATACTTAACATATCTTCGCCTGCGTGTGATCATCAGTGCCGCAACCGTGAGTCTTCCCCGGTGGGTGAGCTTGCTGTGGTTGTTGAAGTCTCTGTTACAGTATCCCAGTCGAGGCATTAAAGCCGCCCAATGGTGTGCTCGAGGACTTGGATGTCAAGGTCAAGGAAGAGCCTCCATTTGGTCCATCGCCTAGTGTGGATGAACAGGAAAATGAAGAAGAAAACGGTGAAAATGGCCTAGTAGAAGAAGAGGAAAGCGAGGATGATGTATGTGCTTCACGACAAGTCTCTATATGCGCCCTCACAGTCATTTCTAGGATATCGAAATCATCATGGAACCACCGTCACGCTCCCTTGACTTCCGGTGAGCACATACCTTGCACGCTTCGCTTGACCCCAGTGCTAATTCAATTCTAGACAACAGAATGCCGCAGGACGGTCCCTTCCGCAGCCCCGTCCTTCCACCCAACCGAGTAAACGTAAACTAGTTCCCTCAGTTTCCATCTTTATGCTCACATTTCTAAAGCCCTTCCCTCGCAACTTACCACGGAATACACTCCTCATGAGCGGGGCGCCCCTGCAAAACCACCTCCATTACCCATAAGCCCTGCTCCCCCCGTTATCCCGTCATCTACCCCAGATGCCCGCCTTGACGACCGCCTTGACGATGGGCCAGACCCATCCATGCTACCCCCTGCTACTGCTCCTCCTTCACACCCCTCAATAAATCCAGATCTAACCGGCATTCTCGATGGTCGCTCGATCCTTGAAGTTGATCTCAGCGCAATGGCAGAAAAACCATGGCGTCGGCCAGGTTCAGATATCAGCGACTGGTTCAACTACGGGTTCGACGAGATGTCTTGGGAAGCATATTGTTACCGAAGACGTGATCTAGGAGACCTCTCCAATGTACTCAAGACGAACGTGCTCGTGCGTACTGGCCCTATCTATCCTCCAAAAAGCTGACCCCGCCGCGCAGAACTTTGCAGCCATGCCAGAAGACCAACTCACAGCGCTACCTCCAGATCTGCGTACGATGGTGATGACCGGTGCCAATGTGATGATGAACAACAGTTCCAGCGCGAACATGATGGGTCCCAACGTCGGGATGAACCCCATGATGGACATGTCTGGCATGGGAGCAATGAACATGTCGATGGGCATGGGCATGAACGGTGACATGAGTTTGCAGATGCAGGGTGGAGGCCCCATGATGCAAGATGGCCCAGGCCCCGGCCCTGTAGGACCTGTCGTGGCGAACGGGACATCCGAACAGGGGGTACAGTTGGGCATGCAGGACGGATATGGGGGTGGCCCCGGACCCGGCATGATGGGCATGAGCATGAATGCTGACTACGGTATGCAGGTATGGATGAGTTCCTCTTACTTCTAGCTACACATAATGAAATCCGTGGCGTTCTCGCGACGCGTTGTCCTATGAGCAGGAGCAGCCTATGGGACAAGGGATGTACGTTGGCATGGAGGGTAGCCCGACGCCCGTGACGGTGCCAGTGCAAACGCCTGTTCAGGCACCCACGCCGACACCTGGACATGTTGGCCGTGGTGCTCCGCCGGTGCAGTTCCGTGGGAGGGCCATGGCGCAGGGATTACGTGGACGGGGATTCATTGGTCGCGGGAGAGGAAGATACGATGGTCGTACGTCAATTCTGCGCGTGGTGGTTACATCTCTGATCGATTTTCCGTCTTAGCACCCCAAGGACCTGCTAGACCCGCATCCCCGTTGCCCCCCGGCGTCCCAACCGGACCTCGGAATCAAAATAGGTACAAAGACAGAGATGGGAATGCGCCTGCGGTTGAGGGTTTGGACTATGGCGGCACTGCCAAAGACGGTAGTACGAGAACACCGTCGCGAGAACCAGAAGACCGTGGGCATGCCAGGTGAGCTCCCCGTTTTTTTTTACGCTTGTCCAGGCGTGCGATCTAACGGTCGACAAGGAAGCGTCGCATGTCGTCAGGCTTGGATGACAGTCGCGGATCTAAAAGGCGCTGACCTATTTTACTATGTATGACCTTTTTCTTTATTGTACAGCACTCCCTGGTAAACATCACCTCGCAATGTCACCGAGATTCGCTGCAGCACGCAGTCTTGTCCTTTTTACGAGACAGACTTACCCCAAAATGTGTTTATCTCTTGTTTCTGGACCAATGGGAAAGTTTTGTCCCGGTAGTCGGCAACTGGTGTTGCCATGAACAGTGTGACCATCCCGGAGGCCACAACCCACGTTGCAAAAGAGTGATTTGCGATTACAATGAATAATAAGACAGGCTATACATACGGAAGATACGCAGGGCATAAAGATATCAAGAGTTGTTGGCGGCCTTCCCGCCCGAACGTGCGCCACCGACGCGCTTTTTACCGCCCCTCGCGGAGCGCTTGGCATTCTTTTGCTTTGCTCTGCACACATCGCAGAACCACGACCCATCGGGGACCGACGCAAGGCCGATGCAATTGAGATGGAACTATCAAGGGCCGCAGTCAGACACCGTTTGAAAACAAAAGGTAAAAAAACGCACCCATTCTCGCTCGCAGTCCTCGTCGTCGCATGCGATCATTTCTCCGTAGCTGACACCATCACAGAAGCAATACGTCCGATCATCGCCCTCGCCTTCGGCCTCACCCGCATCTGTAGCCGTGTCTGCCGCCACACTCGCTGAGAGGTCGTTTGCTGGGCCCATGGGCACGACAGGTACCACGGACACGGGGCCTATCGACAGACTAGTGTGGGCATTGCGGGTCACGGGCATTCCTGGTCCTTCTAGCTGCCCGTGGGGCGGCGGACCAGACCAGTCGTTTGTCATTGCATGGCCATTGGACATTTCATAGTTGTGCAGGCCATTGGTACCATTGGAGTATGGCAAAGGAAGCGAGGGGTGATTTGCCGATGCTGCTGGCGGGGCGGGAAAGACGTCTCTGCGTGACGTTGAACCGTTTGGGAGATCATCGTATGCCTGAGAGGCAGCCTGGGTTTTTGATCTCTTGTTTGCAGTACCACCACCACGACCAGGGTGTGCCGAGGCGCGTGAGGCACCGGCGTGTGGTTGAGAGGCTGATGGTGGGATATGGGACGTGATTGAAAGGACCGAGTCGGTTGGAGACGGCGCGCGATCCGGTCTGAAAGGCGTGTCAAAGATGATTAAAATAGCATGCAAAAGACGCCTACTTTCTGGAACGTGGGCCATTGCGATGCCTAGAGGGGCCTGGGTCACCGAGTTTGTCCTTGCGGGGGGACTTGGCACCGGTAACGTCAATATCGTCGTCGCGAGGGTTGCGCTTGCGTTTTGTGGGACTGACGTCTGGTGCTGTGTTCATGATGGAGCTATAATTGCCTCTCCTGCGACGCGAATTTTCGGGGATGGGCATGTATGAGCGAGAGGAGATGTGTGGATAGGTAGTCCTCCGGTTCAAGGCGGAAACGTCGAAAGAGGGGATCTGGGCGAGAAGGAGACGCATGTGATCAATGTGTCCTTTGAGGCTGTCTGCAGCCTGGCAGGCGACACGAATCTTGTCCTCGCCGCCGAGTTTGAGGCGGGCAGCCTCGTCGGCGATGTCTGCGAGGAGAATGAGGCGCTCCTGCTTTGAAGAGACACCCTGTTCGATGATATTTGTGAGGTTTTTTATCTTGATAATGATGGAGGCCATGGAGGACGAAAGGACAGCATCGAGCTCGCGGAGGTCAGCAAAGTTGCGTGAGAGGTCGAGTGGGAGAGAATCGAGAGTGTGGTTGTACTCTGCGAGGAGTGCGAGGGTGTAGACAGAGTTGATGTTGCTCGTCGACGCTCGCGAGGGGGCCATGTGGACGGACGGAGCTGGGCAGGGGACACTTTGTAGCCGTCTGGGATCTACACGGGATTTGCCGGACCGGGTCTATTTGATACAAAAAACTAACAGGATACAAGCATGAAATCGAAACGATGTCCAGCATCCTCATCTCCACTCCTCCCTATGCTACAGTGTTTCCGACACGACGTCTACTTTCTGCAAAACTTTTTCAGGGGGTTCAGGCTGTGGCCCCCGTTGGATGATTGGGAAACGCCCGACTGTAGGCCCATGGAAGAGCCCAGTGCGGCGTACATGGAGTGTGAGTCACGCGGGTTCCCGTGGAGGGAAGAGAACGCATGGGGTGCGGAGGGTGCGGTTGGGAAGAATCCGTATGTGGGTGATTGGGGAGGATTGAAAGAAGACATTATGATATGATGATATGAACAGACAAGCTCTGAGGTAGTGATGGAGAGCTAGTTGTTGGCAACGGCGCAGAATCATAATGTTATATACCTCTGCTAGCGAGTACAAGGCAGCGACCAGATTTGGACCAGACATTGTCTACATCCTATATTGGAACAAGGCTTGAACCCACTTCTGGCTGCACTCGCTCGATACAAGGCACTCTGCCTTGTCGCAATGCCAAAATCTGGTTACTATGCAGTTCGCATTGGCCGAGTGCCAGGAATTTATCTATCTTGGTATGCACACAGATGATCGCGTTATTCATCGTTGACCACGACTAGGGCCGATTGTGAGGCTCAAGTCAAGGGATTCAACGGCGCAACGTATAAAAAATTAAACACAGAGGCTGAAGCCAACGAGTTCATGACTGCCAAGTCAAGAACTGCCCGCGATACTATACCAGTTGCATCCAGTAGTGCAACTATCATCACCCCACACACAACTGACTCTGATGTTGTCTATTGTGACGGTGCATGTAAAGGAAATGGCCAGCCTGGTTCTGTCGCTGGAATCGGCGTGTGGTGGGCTCATGGCGATCCCAGGTATGTTGCTTGGTATGAGTCTAAGCGTACACCCATGGACATTTAGGAACATTTCCGAGCGATGTCCTGGAGATCAGACCAACAACCGCGCAGAACTCGTCGTGAGCCATCTCTAACTTGAATCACCTCCGTCATCTTATTCCGCATACAGGCCATCGTCCGCATACTAGAGACAACACCACATCTGAAGCGCCGACTTGTGATCAAAACCGACTCCCATTACTCCATTCAATGTAGTTGGATCTATTCTCTTCTCGTTCGTATGCTCAACTCGTTCTGATCAGGTGTCACCACATGGATCTTCAGTTGGATGAGGAACGGCTTCCGTACGGCCGACGGAAAACCAGTCAAGAACCAAGCCCTCATCAAATACTTGGCTGCACTTCTTCACGTGCGTCGCAAGACGTCTCAGACCGTCGAATTTAAGCACGTTCGTGGCCATGTCGGAATTGAAGGAAACGAGGCGGCCGATCAGCTTGCCAATCTTGGTGCAACCAAGCCAGCATTTCCAGAACGTGACTGGGGGGAGCTAGAAAAGGAGGCCTTGAAAATTCTCAAGCCTATCAAACCAATCGAGGTAGTGGATGATGACCTGAAGGTGACTCGTGTCGCGTGAAGACGCATTCCGTGGTTAAAGTTGGATTCATTCAGGCATATGCAGATGGTCTCTTGAGTGATGATGAGCTTGCAGAGTTGAATGATACCACATCTGCGCAGCGCCGTGCTTCCGTTTCACCTCCGCAGGCCCAGCTGCAAAGTGGGACAAGCGCTGTGCTCAGCAAAAGTTCCAGGAATTCTGCCGTGGATGCGAAAGCTCCATCTAACAGCGCCATGAGCAAAGCTGAACTAGAGGTAAACACCAATGCCAACATGATGTGCAGAGCGTTGAGATTTGTCCAACCAGATGTACGCATCATGCCTACTTGGCGACGACGAATTGGCAGCTCTTGGAAGAGATGTGTTTGAGAACGACGGGTAAAGTCGGGAAGGCACTTTTTGACATACTCAGATAGCATCTTGTATTTACTCGTCACGTCCCCACGCTCCTCGACTTTCCAACGTGACTGCTTATGTTACCGTTTGCATACACGTTGTTCTTCTTGTTCTTTTCTCAGGTCGTGTATGATGTCGGCAGCTGTCGTGGGCGAAGAAGCAAAACCATCCGCTCCGCTCGGTTGGTCTACAAAACTTTACAACATCGGTTGGCTGGTGTACCACCATGCGGTTAAGCATGCAGGTGTAGGAATCATCTGCTCAGTCGCCTACTTCGACCCGTAAGTCGATCCAATATCGTAACCCATCACGTCCGTTGATCTTGGCTGCGACTCAGTGGAAATTGGAGCGTCGATCTGCAGGCTGGGTCCCAATATGGGTACACTTTACTATTCGTAGTTCTCGTTTCTGGGATTTGCGGCACTTTCTTGCAGGTAGTTCTGACTTTGCCCTTTGAGCCTGTCTCTAAACCATCACGCAGGTCCTCGCAGCGCGTTTAGGAACCGTAACTGGTCTTGGTAAATTTCTTTTCATTTCTCGCGTGGCCAAAGTCAACTCTTGAGCAGACTTTGCTTCACATTGTCGCCTACTGTTTCACCACCGTCCACGGCACAGGTTATTATGGAGATGGGGTGTTTTTTACCCGCTCTACGCCCTCGCCGAAATCGCCATCATCTGCACCGATTTGGCGGAGATGCTCGGATCTGCAGTTGCACTTTTCCTCCTCTTTCCCGCGCTCCCCCTGTGGTCGGCCGTTCTGTTGACCGCTACTGATGTCATGCTCATTCTTGCTTTCGAAAACCCACTGAAAAACAAACCAGTGAGGTTGTTTGAAGGCATTATCGCTGTGTTGGTGAGTAAAGTAGTTGTCCGTTCTGGACCAAAAAGGCTGAATGCTTCTCGAGGTCCTTGCGGTACTCATCTTGATGTTGGTCATTATATCCAAGATCTCCATCAATTGGGGGACCGCTTTTCGTG
Source organism: Xerocomus brunneocitrinus (assembly GCA_038093375.1). Lineage (NCBI taxonomy): Eukaryota > Fungi > Basidiomycota > Agaricomycetes > Boletales > Boletaceae > Xerocomus > Xerocomus brunneocitrinus. The sequence continues at coordinate 77,356 of JBBPSB010000021.1, read as the reverse complement.
GATTTGTTCCATCAAAAGGCCTGTTTTCAAGTGGTTCCATCTATACCTGTATGACATGCTTCATTTTCTATATCACTTCTCATCGTCGTTTCAGCTGTGGGGATTGTGGGTGCCACTGTTATGCCGCATTCCCTCTTCCTTGGCTCTCATCTTGCAACACAAGACCGATTAGCAGAGTTGGAGGGTGATGTGCCAAAATTCCCACAGGACTCAAATGTGCATCAGAAGACGCTGCTGCAACGCATTCTTGGATCCATTCGTCGTATATTCAATTGGAGAAGATTATTCTGTATTTCTCGCTCGGACGAGACTATTTATCCTCCGAATGTGTTGACGCATGCTGATCGGGAGAACAACAGCCTCGACTTTGTCAGATCGCACATATACCACGGTATGGCTGACGTGGTAGGAAGCTTGATGGGCTTTGCCGTTATTATCAACTCTTTGTAAGTAACAAGAACCAGATGTTTTCCGCTGCCCATTTCCCCACAGGATCCTCATTCTTTCGAGCGCTGTCTTCTATTATAATTCGGGGTCCCATGGCAGCGAGTCGCCAGCAAGCCTGGCTGACGCCCATTCACTCATCAAAAATAGCATCGGAAGTGGTAAGGATATCTTCTTTCACAATGCTCATTTGCTGATTGCGAGGCAGGTGCTGCAGTACTTTTCGCTCTGGCGCTGCTCGCCGCAGGGCAAAGTGCGTCTATCGTTGCTACCGTGGCCGGTCAGAGTGTCTCTGAAGGATTTTTACGCTGGAGAGTTTCGGTAATACTTGCCTTGTGGTCTCCAACAGACATTGACAATTGTTTCCGCAGCCCACAATGCGTCGTCTCATCACGCGTAGCATCGGGCTCGTCCCCTCTGTCATCGTCGCTTCCGTCGCGGGCGAAGATGGGGTCAACACTTTACTGGTCGCAAGTCAGGTCGTCCTATCCGTTGTGCTTCCCTTTATCGTTTTCCCACTTGTCTGGCTCACGTCTTCATCGCGCGTCATGTCCGTCAAGTCACGCCCAACATCCGCGAATCCATTTCCGACGAAAATATCCCCCGGTTCCTTTTCCCTGCCTGATACGTCGGCGGACAAGGAAGCGGATCCCGAACAAGTGGTCGACTTTAGCAGCGGCAGGATTATGACCGCCATTGGATATATCATGTGTCTCATCATTTTCGCGGCCAATATCTACGTGTTGGCCACGTTGTAGAGTAATTTATAATGGATTGATCAAGATGGATTTTTCTAGAACTCGGCTACCAAGCAACACGTAAGACAATGAATCTATGAGGATGTCGTTGTGAATCTTGTGAGCGGTCTCGCTGGGCACCTTGGGATCCTTCCGAGACAAATGTCAATCTGGCAAGCGAGCGAACCGCCAAGCTTTGTAAAGTGCGACCCACAACCTCCTCCGATTGCCACCTTTATGAAATACAAGTGTCCGAGGGCCGGATTCGACGGACCAACGGATGTGATTCGCGACGCAGCGCGCTCTGTTGGCCCGGCGTTTGCGGATACCCTCCTCCCGCGAACCGCCAAGGCATGAAACGCGTCGATCCTGAAACGGCGTCAGGAAAACGACAGCAATATTGAGTGGAGCGGCGTTCGCCCAAAGCCGATGACAAGTACAGGTGCGATTCAGCGGTGTCTGTAGAGCGGGATCGAGGTCATTCGTCATCGCCAACAGAGAATGGAATACGAATTTCATAAAGATAGCGTACTACAGAGCGTTTACAAGACAAGCGATCAAAACGTATGCCGCAACAGACTTTCAGAAAGCATGGGCCCGATACGCTACCGGTGCAGCTCAACCTCGTTTCTGAGACGCCTGTCGGTAATGCGTCAAAATGGGACATGTGGACAAGCGGACAGCTTACAAGAAACGCCATCAATTGCTGGTATCCCGGACCGCCAGGTTGCGGAGCACCAGGCGGTAGACTTGACATGGGTGGCGGTGACATCATCTGCTGAGGGGGCGGAGGCATCCCATACTGCGGGGCAGACGATTGTTGCGGTGCCAACGGAGCCTGCTGGGCGGACGACTGTTGAAGTAGTGCAAGGATGTTGGGCGGAAGGGTTCCCATTCCTGGAGGCGCTTGTCCTGGTTGGGGAGTCTGGGCTTGCGGTGGCATTTGCCCATAAGGACTCGTATTTTGACTTGGCATAGTTGAATATAGGTGCGCTGGCTGTTGCACTGGTGGTGGGGGGTAGTACGCCGCTGCGGTAGGTGGCGGCTGTGCAATCGGCGGCATCGAGAGCGTGGGGGGATGGACCGAACCAGGTGGTGGCTGAGTAGGTACGGTGGGAAGCGCAGATCCATTCTGGGGCTGTTTCAGGGCAGCTAACAGCTGTTGTACCCTTCTAGCTTGTTCCAAGCGATCATCCTGTGTCTATGTCATCCTGTGTCAAGGTGTGCCACCTGCTTGCAATAGCTGACAGAAACATACCTGTGAACTAGCAAGTCCAGGAGAAGGCTGAGCATAAGGGGTTGGCGCGCTCGGCGGTTCATTGAAGCTGCCACCAGCCGGGGGATAGGGTGGACGATTTTCATAACGGTCCCCACTATACCCTCGATCACCACCGTAGCCTCGGCCGCCACGGCCACCCCTAGAATCATCGTCAAAGCCTCGTCTTTCACGATCTCTAAAATCATCTCGACGGTCCCATCCGTCGTCGTAGCCTCGGCCTCTGCCTCTGCCTCGGGCACGCCCGCGACCTCGGAAGCCTCGGTCATCCCAGTCACGGCCGCCCTCATATCTCGGCTCGCGGCTGAGGGACAGCCGCCGTCAGTAAATCTATCAGAATAGATGGTGAGAAGCCTACCGTTGCGTGGCTGGGCCAGTAATTTCGGACTCTTCCCATGCGTAGATGATATCCATGGTACCATCTTGCAAGCCTTGATGACGTAGCCGATCAAAGGCTTCGTCACAATTCTGGCTGCATGAGTTACACAGCGACCAAGATAGCATGACAACTTACCCGCATGTCGTAATATTCGACATATCGCTGACTGGAATAAAATGAGCGATTAGAGTGGATAAGAGCAAAGGTCACATACTCGGTGCGATCTCCAACGGGCATGACGGCCTTGACATCCCCGAATTGCTGGAATTTGCGGCGCACTTCGTTATCGTCAATCAGTTGACGAGAATCCTTCAATGTTACTATGAGGCAGCCCTGGTATTGCTACCCCAACATTCAGAAATGTATGGCCACGGCAAATGAACAACTCACTTGGTTTTTCTCTCGCTCGCTACCTCCTTGTTTCTGATCGTCTCGAGGTAGTGAATAATGGACATCAATCTGATGCGACTCTCAGTTAGACGTAAGCTTGCATACTAAAAGAGGTAACCCACTGGTCGACCACTGATTTCGGAACCTTGGAGGCGCTCCCTGGCTCTCTCGGCGGCCCTCAGATCGTACTACCGACGGTTCTCAGCAAGAATGCGGAGTACTATTCGTGGTAACTTACATAGGTAACAAAGACCATGCCACGGGTGGCAATAAGATCGAAAAATGTTTTAATTTCACCGTGCTCTTCAAACGAACGACGAACATCGTCACTGTTAGTTTCATACTAAAACGAGACTATCAGCACGGGCGCACACAGACAGTGCAAGCTTCAAATAAGCGTTGCACTCGGTGAAAACTTGCCTTAATATTTCTGATAAACAGCGTCCGACAAGGTCTTTCGCGCTGTATGCGTTCTTCAATAATGGAATCATGAACTTTGTCATCACGTTCGCGGCGGACGACCCTTCGAGTTCGGCCAAAAGCACCATCCTCAAAGTTGGCGTCGGAGACTTCTGACAGGGGTTGATACGGGTGAGATTAAGAACTTCAAAAGGTAGAAAACCAAGCAAGTTGGCGGCAAAGCAGAATGAAACGTAGCGCATCGAGTCGCAGAATACAAACAAATTTCCCTGAGGAAACTCAAAGCATTGCGTCGCCCAGGACATGATGAAATGAACAGATAATTTTGGCGAACTCATTTCCTGGCATTGTGCTGAGCTGTCCAACTTCACTGCTTTCGCTAATGAATAGGTCAAAGCTCGCGATGAGGGCTCTTAATGCCTGCTTGGCCACCAAAAGAATAGAATGCAATGACAGGCCAGTTTTGCCCCGCTTTGACTGCGGCTCAACTGATGCGACAACGTATGACAACTGCCTATATCGCACTGTATGTTCAGTCTCAATTTCAAGCGCACCTTCAAAACTGCCGTAACCATGAGTATATCCGTCTGACGTGCTCTGGGCAGTGTACTGAGTTGCGGGAGTTGCACCTGCATAATTGCTATTTCCATTTTGATAGAAATGATCTTGTGTGCCCGCATCGTAGCTATTGTACGGGCTGACCTCGGCTTGATGTTGACTTTGGTCATAGGAAGTAGAAGGACCGCTGTCGTGACCACCATGAAAGCTGCCCCGACCGCGACCGAAGCCTCTCCCACGCGGAGCGCCGCCTCTGTGATTGTAGGATCTATCGGGACCTGGTCCACCGGGAGCACCACCTCTCCTTTGGCCGCCTTCATAGGCTCCACCACCGTAAGGATGATGGCGATTCATGTCTGTCTTTACTGCTTTTCTTTTCTTTTTCAGGGCGGAAGCTAGGCGCGACACGACCACTGAGCAGGCGAGCTTAGCTGACGAAGAGTGTTGATATGACGAGAGAAACGTGTGCTGGTAACGACACTGAGAAGAACTTTCTGGACGGTGTAGCTTAGCCTAGGACAAGGAAACGACGATGATGGCGGTGGCAGGCAAAGTTGGAGGGCGGGGTGCAAAATTTGCACATGTCCACCCGTGGGGAAATTGGCTTATGTAAGCGCAAGAAACTGCGAACAAGCTGTAGTACGACTCGCGTTGCCTTCTAGTCCGTTTCTTCGCTTCCTAACCGCGACCAATGTCCAAGCAGTTCCAGTTTAAACTCGTTCTTCTTGGTATTTACTTCTCTTGCTTCTCGCTGTCAAAAGTTTGCTCATTCAACGTTCAGGCGAGTCGGCAGTTGGAAAGTCCAGGTATGGTGTCACATTTCGTTGTCGACCTGTATTCAAAGTGCCTCGCAACAGTCTAGTCTTGCGCTTCGTCAAGGATCAATTTGATGACTACCGGGAAAGCACTATTGGCGGTATGCTGCCCCCTAGCTGTTATTTAACACTTGTAGCTCACATGCCCTTTTACAGCTGCCTTTTTGACGCAGACAATCACCCTAGATGATCAAACGACGGTCAAATTTGAGATTTGGTACATTTCAAATTTGCGTAGTACGTTTCGGTTACTGACTACTCTCTAGGGATACTGCGGGTCAAGAACGATACAAGGTATGTTGCCACAACTCACCGCTGTGAAATCAGGCGCCTGATGACGAATCGCATTCTTTCCCAGTCCCTCGTACGTCCTTTATATTCTCCAGTCTGAAAGTGAGCACGAGCAGACATCTTGATATAGGCTCCTATGTACTATCGCAATGCAAACTGCGCAGTGGTAGTATATGACATTACTCAAGCATCGTCACTCGAGAAGGCACGAACCTGGATTAGAGAACTTCAACGCCAAGCCGATCCGTCCATAGTGATCGCCCTCTGCGGAAACAAGGCCGACCTTTCTGCGCGTCGCCAAGTCACGCAGGAAGAAGCTCAAAAGTACGCGGAGGAAGAAGGTCTGATGTGGAGCGAAACTAGTGCCAAGACAGGAGATGGCGTCACAGACATATTTACAGCCATTGGTATGTACAGATGGATTTTCTGCTTCTACCATGGACTCAACGTCCACAGCCAAGAAATTACCACTTACAGCACCCCCATCATCACGAACGGCTGGCGTCCGCGCTGGTCCTGGAGGAGCACGGCAAGGTGTCGATCTCAACAAGCAAGCATCCTCCCAGATCGCTGGCGATGGTTGCAACTGCTAGCCGCGAGGCTCAACTTCGGTTTAACCTTCTCCTGGGCCTTCACTTTGATTTGTCCCTCTCTTACTCCACATGTAACATAACGTACATTGCGCCATGCTGAACTTGGATCATAATGACATCGCAGGCTGGTAATCTCAGCACGACATAGAGTTACATGCATGTTCTTGTTCTGGATCTGGCAAATCAATATTTATTAACTACTGTCTTATCCTTGTGTGCGCTCCAGCTTCTTGCTAACGACCAGTCGAACGGCAAGTTGGGGGTCATTGTCCCGCTGTGGTTTTATCATATGGGTGCCGCAGAACAGCCGACGATCCCGCATCGACGGCCCGTATCTCGACCGGGGGAGGGGGGGTTGTCGAACCGATTTCCTTGGAGATGTGACGGTCGAGATAAGTGTGATCGGTCAGACGGGCCGTCTCAGTGGCGTCCGTCCATGCGGCGATGTGGCCTCGTTTGGAACACGATTCCACCACGTCGTAAACGTTTGCTCCGTGCCCATGTGAGGGCGTAGAGAGCATCAGCCCGGTGAATCGAAATTACGAAACGCTCCGCATGCCTACCAAACATGTGAGATATGAGTTCACCCGCCAGCTGTCAAACCAAAACATAGATAATAATTAGATAGCCGGCAACCCTGATTCAAGTGTCTCCGGACATTGAAGTACTTATGCCTACGAAACGACCGGTCGTGGATGCCAAGAAAACGCCGCAGCCCCGTCACTTCGGCACTTTTTGCGACTCGAGGTAGCCGTTTTGACGGACATTTGCGTATGGTGTGTACCGAGAAAAATAATTGGGCGAGGCAGATCACGAGGCCGAGGAACTGGTATTGAATTCTAAAACACCTTGATCAGATTGTTGGATTCGTTCATGCCGTCCGAACACTTACCGTGGAAATCATTTCGCTAACCACGGGTAGCCAAATGCCCAGACTAAGGTCATCTGAGCTGACAGAAGGCGTACTTAGTCGCCCACTATGTACGTATGGGGATGACAAAATGATTACGCAGGGGGAAACTCGCAGTCCGAGTAAGCTCTCAGTGACGTTCCTGGCTTTGATAGAAGCAGGCTCGGGGGAAAGCGCGGTCCCTACATTCTTTAAGGGGACGGGCTCTCGGGTGTTAGAGGGACGCCAATGTCAGAAGATCGTTTGTGATATCGACATGACAGATTGAGGAGTGATTCATCGTTATGGCATCATCCTCTATCCTCAAAGACGTCTTTATATAGAACAAGATCTGTCGGCGTTACGGTTTGAAATGGGAAGACCTGTCCAGATGTTTCAGTAGTTTGGCATAGTAGATGTACGACAGCATACCTCGTCAGAAACCGGAACCCATGGATTGTGAACGGCGGAGAGTGGACGAACTAGCGTTTCGTCCGAATACTCCATGGTTTTGCGTCTATCCAGTGGCATGACAAACGAGCTGGGTATCCACCCAATGCGGTCCCCTTGAGGCCGCATAGCGGCCCACCAGCCAGAATGTTCTTGTTTGACGATTATCAGCACTTCATCTTTGTGAAATGGCAGGTGGACGGGATCCGATGAGTCGAAATCGTGCATGCATATGACATGACACAAATACTGAGGACTGCTGGTACTTGGTGTCGTCACAGGGGAGGAGATGCTCTGCTTGGAGGGCGATGAAGAATCGGAAGAATGATCATATGAGAACAGAGGCATGTCGGTTGAAATACGCAGCGGCTTGCGCTGTGGATGTGGAAGGGCATTGGACAACTTTGACATGTTCTTGAGCCTGTGGAGGTGGAATGAAGTAGATACGAGGGTACCAGCGATACGCACTTTATGTTCGCGACGAAGTCTTGTGGTTACCTCAAGGAGCACTGGTATCATCAGTACACTGCGTTTCAGTTCTTCTACAATGGAAGCCATTCCAACCAGTTATCAAGGACACAGGAAATGAAATCCGAAACATGCTAGGCGAGAGTCGGTGTAGTTACTTAAAAATACTCACTGCATGCAGTGTCGACCAGTCTGTATCAGAGAATGGATCAGTATGCGTACAGGAGGTATTACAGGCTCACTGTATTGGATGCCGACATCGGTCCGAGCCGCGAGTGCTATTGCGCGGAGCTCAAGCTGTGCTGTCAACGATGCCTACCCCCACTTGGAGTTCTGCAAAGGCCAAGGCATGGCTCACTGCTTCTAATCATGAAGCGATACTCACTCTCTCATTCCGTGTAGGTACAGCTTCGGTGAGTCCTTTGTCGTAGAGATGCAGATATCGTGACGTCGCATGAGCCAGGCTCTCAGTCCAACGTCTCCGGACATTGCAACAGAAGAAGGAAGCGCTGGGCAAGAGTTCCCGTCGCGATATTGCATTCTCGTTGGAAAAGGGAAAGATTGAGAGCGCGCGGATTAGGGTCGAAGCAAGTGGGTCTCGATCTGATTGATGCAGGAACATAGCACGCTGACAGCGCATATATCCCCGCACATCGCTGTTCTATTCACCAGTTATTAATGAAGATATTAATCTCGAACTTTTGGAACTTTTGGAACTCTACTGTGAGCTCCTGATAGCGCGCTTCGGGTTGCTCGATCAAAAGTGAGTAAACACGCCGTAAGTACGCCGTTGAGCGTCTATTTCCTCTCACATCTCTCATAGCACGCGAGAACCTGATCAAGGCATCAAAGAGGGTATTTGTGCCGTCATCTATGCTGCGCAGAGAACCGAAATCAAAGGTAACTCCAATTTCCACTTTGAATCGCCAGCTAAATTTCTTGGACTTTGAAAGAACTGCATGTGCTGCGTGAGCTCTTGATACAAAAGTATGGACGAGAATTTTGTACCGGTGTAATGGAGAATCGCGAAGGTTGTGTCAGCGACCGAGTGAGTACATGATGGTATTCATAGTTCAACCCCTGACGTTGGCTATCAATGTGAAGGTGGTGAAGAAGCTACTTGTTGAAACACCATCATCCCAGCTAGTCGATGGCTACCTAAGTGAGATAAGCAAGGCATATGGGGTCAAGTGGTCGCCCTCTGCCACTCCAGCGGGCGATAAAGATGAGGCAGGCAAACTGGTTGGTTATGGCTTCGGCGGTGGTCGTTTTACTCATGGATCTCTTGCAGGATGAAACCCGAACACCAGAGGAAACGCCAGAGACTCTTCCAAGCTACTCGGAAGAGCCGAGTGTCGCTAAGCTACCTGATCTGCCACCAACAGAAGAGGAGGACGAGAAGGCCATTAGAAGGTCAAACGATCATGTTACACCGGCTAAAGAGGACCGCGAGGACGACTTTGATTCTTTGGCACGTCGTTTTCAGGAACTGAAGAAACGCTAGCCCGAGTGGGGCAGGAAACAAGCGGTAGTTTTAGCTCGTGAAACCGATCGCCATACCCTCGGCTTTCGCAGTGCGCTCATTGTAATGTCTCACAGTCCAGAATGTGGATAATTTCGCAACGTGTTGTACCTTGACGAGCGCGTTTTAAGAGTTGGTGCGAAATCCGCCGAGGAGACGCACGATACGAGACTATGAAGCTTAAATAAACCCGAGGGAAAAGTACCATACGGGAGGTCATACAGGGTCGGGCATGAGCCGAAGTGAAGAACAAGATCCTAATTGAAGCGGATCATCATTGGACCGAGGTAATATTTGTACATATTTGTGATCGGCACGCCCGGTGGAAGATTGGCAGAACATGAGTTGAAATCGGCGGCGTTGTTGGTGGGGTTGATCTGTAGAGGCCGAGGGAGAGAAACTTTGTGACCCTGCAGTTGAGATGGTACCGCCGCCGTACTAGCGACGTGAATGATATCATGTAGACGGGATTGTTATGTCACTGTCGGAGATGGGACGAAACCCGAGTCTTGTGGTGGAGACACGTAAGAGTGGGAGAACAGAAGGGTTTCTCGTTGAGCATACTCGGTTGTGAAGTATCCAGTTGCCTTTCACGCGGTTAACGGAGCATTTTATTCATGTCCGCCGGGGTCCCTGTCCATTGGAGACCCCCTCAGTTACATTTATACTTCAAGCCTGTCATTCCTCACGCGCATACCTGATGCTGTCATCCACAATGGCACCTCCCTACCAACTAGACGATGCAGACAGCGACACTGAGTCTGATCGCTACACTGAAATGTCCCTCGACTCATCCGTACCCAGCTCTAGGACTTCCGTGTCCATGCGCTCATCATCCCCCGCCCCCTCCGTATTCTCAGTCACAAGCTCCCTGCGCTCACAGGCTTACCGCCAGGAGTACGGACGAGGCCTTAACAATTACTCCGATGTGTATCGTCTTCCCGCCGATGAGGAGGAGCTCGACCGCCTCGGTTCGTCCGTCTACCCTTCGTTTCGTCGTCTCCCTCATCCCCGCAAAAGATAAACAGCATGATATATTTTTGAAGGTAATGGGAAGGTATCCCCCTTCTTTCCCAGAAATTATGGAAGACGACGGCTTCGAGGTCAAGGCTGTTCTTGATCTCGGTTGTGGAAGCGGCAGCTGGTAGGCAACATTCCTTCCTACGACTAATCCCCTCGCTTTATCACTGCCCCCAGGATAATGGACATCGCGAGAGAGTTCCCTCATTGCAGTGCCGTTGCCGTTGATCTCGTTCCCATGCAGTCCTTGTAAGCTTATCCACATATGTCATATAACCTTTCTTGACATCCCCAGGTCTATGCCCCCAAATTGCAGGTCTGTGCACAACACATCCCCTCGTTTACATTCCACACATTAATCCTTGTTATAGAAGTGAAGTGGACGACATCAACCTTGGTCTCGAACATTTTTACGGCGACTTCAATGCCATTCACTGCCAGCTCATCTCCTCAGGAGTAAGTTGCTTTCGATACCTGTCGACTGTCAAATTATACTTGCATTTCATCAGATCCGCGACTATCAAGTCTTGATCAACCATATGAGCCATGTCCTCCGACCGGGCGGTTTGATAGACGTTTATGAATTTCCCTTCGCTTTCACAGGGGTGGACAAAAAGCCCCTCCTCCCTCCCGCCGGGTCTTTCCATCCTCCGTGGACGCCCCTTTGGATGTCTTATGCACATCGCGCAGTAAAGGATCGGGGAGGCGAAGCAGACGCCTCCGTTCATCTGCACGAGTGGATATCCAATCACCCGGCATTCGAGGACGTCGTCTATCGGGAGTTTTGGATACCATTGTCTCCCTGGATTCCTGGAAACCATCCAGAGTCAAATTTCTGGAACGAAATTGGTGCGACTATGAGGGACGACGTTAAGGCGAGTAACTTCCCCTCAAAAGAATCGTCAGTCTGATTCTTCTTCTTTCACTTCCTTTTCTCTGCAGGCATTTCTCAAGTCTGGTCGGCCACTCCTACTTGGTCATGGCCTTTCGCCAGAGTTTGTCGACACCATGGAGCATAACGCAGTCCGAGAACTTGACGAAGCGGTAACTCCACTTTACGTCTTGATACAAAATGTCTATGCTCGTAAGAGGCACTGATCTTTCTTATTTTTCACCGTGTGGGAAGCTGCGGCTTCGACTTGGATTTTTCAGCATGGCATTCAGTGTACTGTATTTAGAGAGCATTTGTATGATATTACTATCCACGCTACACACTTGCATATCATCCATACCGTTGGTCATACATATCCATTCAGCCACACAAACCAGTCGCTACTGGATCTCGCATCCGATTTATTGACATGAATAAGCGGCAGGATGCTCGCGTCGACCGTCGGTGTGGGATGCCTCGATCACCGCGGGGCCAGGGCGATCACCGAGCCTCAATTTCAGATGAGTGACAAAATATATCCATTTAGAACATAACTGCAGTGACCCAGTACAAGTAATTCTAGAAAGGTACTTGTATGTAATCAAGCCTAATGAGTAGCTTCGGGGGTTATAGAGTGATAAGCGATTGTGGTTGTACTAGCGCAAGTTGTAGCGTCAACTTTATCCCGCGAGGTTTGAGCGCTGATCGATGATCAAGCGAGCGACGCGAGTCGGCGGCGACAATAGACAAGGATTTTCTGAAAAACAGACAGCGGCTCTCCTGAGTTAATCGGTGCATCGCAAACGAAAGCAGAGGGGTGGGAAGGGAAATAGAACGGCGTATGGAAACCTCGTTTCACGGCTTCAGTGGATGTAAGGAAGCCTGTGGTAGGGAAAAGAGTGCGATGCTTACCAGCCCCAATCTTTCGATGATATGATGCACGTTCCGGGGCCATTCGCTCACTCGCTAGAATCACACTGACTCACCTGATACATACAGATACCTGCACGAGTCTTCCCGGTGTAAATCTCCAATCATAATCATTAAATCCTCCCGTCTGTATAACGAGACGGAGTCCTCTATCGGCCGCCTAGCTGTTGTAAGATAAGAACACGTTGCAAAGACTAATTGAACCCTAAAAATGGCGCCATATGTACATTGTATTCGTGTGATGTGCAACTTTGACGAACCTACCCTAGCTAGCCTTTTAGTAACATGCATTGAGCTCCCACTCGATTCATTGCGATCCGGTGACTTGATCTCAAGCCGAAACTGTATTCTCCGCATGCATAGGCTGAGTTGAAGCATTAGCAAAGAGTCACGCATCAGTGCCTATATCAACTTTCACACTAACCAAAGATATGCGGAAGGGTCTGTGTACAAGTAGGATTGTCGGATGCACGAGAGCACTGGAAATGTTGTCAACGTGACTATCACCATGACGTTTCGATAGAACAGCTTCTTTACTGCACAGGCTGACTCAGTGTAAGATTAGAACGACTTTCTTCTGATCTCGAAAATCCGATGCTTGAGGTAGCTAAATGCTAGCTATTCAAGCGTATTAGGTCAAACTCCTTGCGGCTCGACATGAGCTGCGTTACTATGTGCTCGATGGGCATAGTTAAGCAGCTCATCGTGCGGTGCAGCAACCGTTCTGTCTTGGTTCGACCTTGTTGGGCAAGCTTTGACGCACATGCGGACAGCAAAGTCATTTGCGCACTAGGTTTCATTCGCTAGCTTGAACAATGACGACGGTCGGTACTCAAGTACTCAAGCACCAAACACGTGTCAACAAAAGATACACTACACGTTCGCTGCACAACGTCGAGCTCGAGTCCTTCACCATCGTCTGCAATGGCCTTCGTGTCCAAAAAAGAGGAGGAGAGCGGTCTAAGCTCCTACTACAACAATAAAACAACAATCATACAGGAAGCCCGCGTCTTCAATGATTCGCCCATCAGCCCGCGCAAGTGCAGAGCTCTCCTCACGAGGATTGTGTACCTCCTTTACATTGGCGAGACCTTCAGCTCGCAGGAGGCGACTACGTTGTTCTTTGGCACTACCAAGTTGTTCCAACACAAAGACGTAAGTTGAGTGACGTGCCGGCCTGGGGAGGCTGATCATATACTATACAGAGTGCCCTGAGACAAATGGTATACCTCGCGATAAAAGAGCTATCCACCACAGCAGAAGATGTGATCATGGTGACGAGCAGTATTATGAAGGACATGCAGCCAAGCTCCGAGGTCATTTACAGACCGAATTCCATCCGTGCATTATGCCGAATCATTGATGTGAGGCGCCCGTATTATCTTGATGTCATAGTGGTTGATTCATCCTCGTTAGCCTTCCATGGCCCAAGGTATCGAGCGTTTTTTCAAGGCTGCTATCGTCGACCGGACACCCTCCATATCATCCGCCGCATTGGTTTCCTCTTACCATCTCTTCCCTCAAGCAAAAGACGTGGTGAAACGATGGGTCAACGAAGCTCAGGAAGCAGTTAACGCAAAGTCGTCTCCCTCTCTATTTAGCGCTTCCTCAGGGGGTTACCTGAATTTCGGGTCCTCGAGTTCATCAAATAGCGGATACCAACCTATACCGTCTACTAGTTATATCACGCAGTACCACGCTCTCGGTTTGCTCTACCTTATTCGCCAGCAAGATAGGATGGCCGTCACCAAGATGATTCAACAACTTGGTAGTGGAAAATCTGGCGCTGGCACGACGCTGAAGAACTCAATGGCACTTTGTATGCTGATTCGGTATGCTGCCAAGGTCATGGAAGAGGATCCCAAGTACGTAGTCTGTCCTGATAGAGGCAAGTCCTTGTCTCACCACAATCCAAGTGTGCAAAAGCAGATTTTTGATCTACTCGATGGTTGGCTACGGCATAAAAGCGACATGGTAAACTTTGAGGCAGCCCGAGCCATCTGTGAGATGAAGCACGTACCTGCTGCACAATTAACCAAGCCTATTGCCGGTTTGTGCTTTTCCCTCCGATAAGTGCGATTTGTTGTTAATATGCCTTGAAGTCCTACAACTCTTCCTCTCATCCCCTAAACCGGTCTTGAAGTTTGCTGCAACTCGTACACTCGCTGCCCTTGCTTTGACGCACCCAACAAGTGTAGCTGCCTGTAACGTGGACCTTGAAAATCTCATCGCTGACTCCAACAGGAGTGTTGCCACGTATGCTATCACGACTCTTCTCAAGGTATGATTACGCCCGTCTGATAGTCTATTTGGTACCGATGTTTCTCCAGACTGGCAACGAAGCTTCGGTAGATCGCCTTATGAAACAGATCACAGGCTTTATGTCGGAGATCAGCGACGAGTTCAAAGTCATTGTCGTAGACGCCATCCGTTCCCTCTGTCTCAAATTCCCTTCCAAGCATGTATCAATGCTTGCCTTTTTGTCCGGTGTCTTGCGGGACGAAGGTGGATACGAGTACAAGCGGGCTGTGGTGGAAGCCATGTTCGACATGATCAAGTACATTTCGGACTGCAAGGAACAAGCGCTTTCACACTTGTGCGAGTTCATCGAAGACTGCGAGTTCACGAAACTTTCCGTCCGCGTTCTTCACCTGCTTGGCGTCGAGGGCCCGAAGGCTCCTCAACCTACAAAGTATATCCGATATATTTACAACCGTGTGGTGCTGGAAAACGCGACTGTTCGGGCTGCTGCTGTAGCGAGTCTTGCCAAATTTGGTGTCAACGCTATCGATGCTGGTCTACGTCGTAGTGTTGGTATTTTGCTCAACAGGTTGGTGCTTGTCGTCATCGACGGGGTACGACTCACGATCCTTTAGGTGTTTGGATGATGTTGATGACGAGGTTCGCGACCGTGCAGCCATGTACGTGAGGGTTTTCAATGAGAAGCCACTTGCGGATGTATACGTAAAAGAAGGTGAGCTTGTTTCTTCTATATAGAGCATCGTGGGGTGACAGTCGCCTTCGACAGAATCGGTATTTTCTCTGGCTGCACTGGAGTCGAAGCTTGTTGCATACGTCAACGACCCCGCCGCCGCCACCCAACCATTTGATGCATCCACAATACCGAAAATTAGCCGTGCCCAGCTGGCAGCGGAAGCGACCCGTAAGATATTATCCCGGTATAGTCAGAGTTAACCTTACGACATGTTTGAAGGTCCAAGCACACTGGACACAATCGCTGTACCCACTAGATCAAACGCCACACCTCCACCTCCAACTGCCGCGGAAAAGCAATCCACTTACGCGCAACAACTGGCCGAGGTACCCGAATTGGCAGATTACGGCCCGGTTCTTAATAGCAGCGCGAAGCCGGCGCAATTAACTGAAACCGAGACTGAATACCAAGTAACGTGTGTAAAGCACATATTCAAAGAGCATATCGTGTTTCAGGTGGGCGGCGGAGATGACAATATCTATTACGAGACTGATTCCGGATCAGTTCAATGTCTCGAATACCCTTCCGGACACCGTGCTGGAACAGGTGTCTGTCATTATGCAGCCCCAGGCGGAGTCTGGACTGACAGAAGACTTTATCCTCACTGTTCCAACGCTTTCATCTGCGACCTCGCCAAGGATTGTTTATGTCTCCTTTACACGGGATTCGCCCGAGAAATATGCCACGGCATCGTTCCAATGTGTCCTCAAGTTTATCAGCAAAGAACTCGATCCTTCGACGGGGGAACCCGAGGAAGAGGGGTATGAAGACGAATATCAGTTGGAAGAGGTGGAACTGAGTGCTGGTGGGGACTATGTAATACCGAGCTACTCCTCGTTCTCGTCCGAGTGGGATCGACTGCGCTCGGGTGCATCTGCCACTGAGACGTTTTCGCTCACTGCTATGGAAAGCATCAAAGGTGCGCTGGATCATGTCTCTTAGTGCCAAGTCACTGACGAATTCGCATAATTACCAGCTGCCTGCGACTCGATCATTGAAATTCTGAACATGGAACCGCTAGGAGGTACAGAGATACCGAGTTCCCCATCGGTGCACACACTCCAGCTATCTGGGCTGGTCACGGGTGGTGGAGGCAAGGTGCTTGCAAGATGCCGGATGACGTTCTCGAAGGGACAAGGTGTTACACTGGAGCTCGGTGTCCGTGCTGAACAAGAAAGCGCGTGCGCACTAGTTTTGTCTGCGATCAGCGGTTGAAGATGCATAGTACCTTTTGGAGATGGTTACTTGTTCTGTCATCATCGGGACAAGTCGTTGCCCGAACTTTAAGATTTTTTGAGTGAACCCTGAATAAGACCGGCAGAAGCCCTTGAAGACGGCTGTTATAAGTGGCACCACCAGCAGAACGTGGTCCACGTTGATCCGTGTGCTGATTAGCTGCGGCGGTGACAAAGCATCTGGGACACTCAAATACAAGGTCGACAGCGGAAGCTCAGCATTGTCGGCCATGCCAGCCCCGCCGTTACCCTCCCCAAAGGTCATCCACGTCAACACCAGAGGGGCTGTCATTCTCGCAGAGGAATCCCCCGAAGTGAGCATTTTTCTCTCCCACACCGCCTCCCTGACAGGTCTTATCAAAGACACGGGACAGCAGAGGTATATACCTTCCAAACTACATCGAACCCGTTTCCCATATTGCCATCGACGTACGTGCACGTTCTTCTCGCCGCGGTACGGTAAACTATATGTTTGTGGTTTTTAGATTGGTGGCTCTCTGGCCAAAGTAGTCTATTTCACTCGTTCACCAGAAGAGCCACCTTCGCCGTCCATTGCTGCGACCCAAGGCAGTTCCTCTACACGAAGCAGCTTTCCCATCTCGAGGGCCGGCTCTCCGTCCTCGCGTCCACGCTCACCAGCCATCCCACCAAGCTCGTCTCACACGCGCAATGGCGCCCTCACGCCCCTCGTGCTCGAGCACGGCAACGCCAACCACGCCCTCGACACCGACCTGCTGCGCTCTACGATCCTACAGCGCACGACGCGCGTGCACCACATCCCCGGTGGCTCCATCAACTTTGAGCGCTTCGAGACGACCAACCTCCCCGGGCTCATCACGTTCCTCTCCGAGCTCATCAGCCGGTCCGCCACCGCCAACGGCGTCTCCCTCGAGGAGATGCGCCGCGGTGTCAAGATCATGGCGACGGGCGGCGGCGCACACAAGTTTGGCGCGCTGTTTGAGCAAGAGCTCCACGTCGAGGTGCGCCGCGAGGACGAGATGGCGTGTCTGATCGAGGGGATGAAGTTTATGGCCATGATCCCACAGGAGGTCTACTATTTTTCGGACGAGCTCATTTCCGAGTTTTCGCACCCGGGTCGGGTGGGTGAGGATCCGGTGATGGAGCGTCCGTCGCCTAATCCGCCGAATTATGCGATCATGTTTGAGAGCGAGGAGCCTTCGGCGCATTTGCCGTGTTTGCTTGTTAATATTGGTTCAGGGGTGTCGATTCTCAAGGTGGACGCGGATGGGACGTTTGAGCGTGTGAGTGGGACGAGTTTGGGTGGCGGTACGTTATGGGGCTTGTTAAGCCTGCTTACCCCTGCCCGGACGTTTGATGGTGAGTCAAAGCTATGTTTGTTTGTCGGATGATTGACGGTTGCTTTTGCAGAGATGTTGGCCCTGTCGGAAATGGGCGATAATGCCAAGGTAGACATGCTCGTTGGTGATATCTACGGGACGGATTATACCAAGCTTGGGCTTAAATCGACGACGATCGCGAGCTCCTTTGGTAAAGTGTTCAAGCATACTGGGGAGGGCAAGGAGGGTGGTGAACGTGGGACGTTCAAAGCAGAGGACATCAGTAGAAGCCTGCTTTATGCAGTGTCGAACAACATTGGACAGATTGCGTAGGTGGCTGTTCTTTGTCCTTGATCGGGATTTTCTGACACCGGTACCTAGATATATGAATGCAGAAAAGTATGGCTTGGACAGGATTTACTTTGGAGGTTGCTTTATTCGCGGTGAGTGTTGATGACCCTGGTTGTATAAGCACTCAACCCGGTGCAGGGCATGCAACTACGATCACGACGCTTTCGTATGCTATACGGTTCTGGAGCAAGGGTAAAAAGCGCGCACTGTTTTTGAGGCATGAGGGTTTCCTGTAAGTGTGTTGTTGGATAATGCTGTCCTTGACATTCACATGGGGTGCAGAGGGGCAATTGGAGCATGGATCAAGAATATTGACACGGAAGAAATCCAGGGACGACAGAATGCTATTTCGTTGTAAGGTTACAGCAACGTGGGTCCTTGTACCTATCCCACGATGGAGTTTTTCCAGACGAGTACACCACGAGGCGACCTTAAGGAGATGGATTTCTCATCGCCACACTATAAATACCCGATATACTCTCACCAACCGACCCTTTTATAAGTACATACATACATACATGTTGTACTTGTGTAGCATGGGGAAGCGACTCTGCTACATAAGTTACATTAATCCTGTAATCGCGTGTTACGTTATGCTGTATCGTATGGAGGTCTGGGCAGCGCTGAGCAGGCCGAGTGTGGGCGAGGTGGCCAAGAGAAGACATTGTGGCCACCTCGAATGGTGTGTGGCCGTTCTACAGCCGCAAGTGAGACAAATTAGAACTGTGAACAGTGGAAGAACGAGCTGTAGACGGATATGAGGGGAGGCTGGAGGTGATGTTCGGGAACTTCGGGTAGATATTGAGTGCCAGCTGTAGACTACCAAAACAAATGAAATTAAATTAGTATCAAGTATCAGATAGGTACGATGATGTAATCACTATAATACCACGTGCAACTACCTCGTCGTGAAAAAGAGAAGAGAAAGAAAAGCAGGGACCGAGACATCGAGGACACGGGCGTTCGTGAGACGTCTTTCGGAGCGTGGAGAGTTGTAGGGATCTGCGAGAAAGGGAATTTGGCTTAGCCGTGTGAATATTGAGGCGTTAGCACAGAGCTGTTTAAAAAAGGTGCCGATATGGAATATTGCCAGAGCTCGATATACAGAGCCTTTGTCATGTCGCAAGCCTGATTTTCCTCTTCTCCTCATCACCACTCCATGCAAAGCTCATCCCCGCCTCTCTCCACCAAAAAGCTCGCCCTGCACAGGCTCCCCCCCTCCCCGCCCCCGTACAGCTCCATATACGACGGCGACGACGACGGGCCCTCTGTCGAGGAAAAGCCATCGGGGAGGAGGTCTGACAGCGCAGACAAGACTTCCTCCAAGAAGCCCCGTCACCGCCACAGTCCGGGGCAGCTCGCCGCCCTCAACGAGCTCTTTGAGAGGAACGACCACCCCAGTTCAGAGGAGCGTAAGGAGCTCGCTGACCGGCTTGGAATGTGAGTTCCCTTTTTTGGGTATATCTGCCCTCTTATCAATTTCCCTTGTTGATGCCGACACATCGTTACCATCGCTTCAGGGAGCCAAAGACAGTCAGTTCTTGGTTTCAGAACAAGCGCGCATCCACCAAGAAACGCAACAAGACGTCCCCTCCAGAACAATTCCAAATCGATCACCAACCAGAAAAATCTACAAAACCATCCACGCTGCCTTCCATAGCCAACCTCCTTAATGCCACCCCACAGCCATCTCCTCGCTCGCATCCCGCATCTACCCGCAAATCAAGGCAGAAAGACCTACATCTCAATGGCCACATCCTCGCAGACCCGCGTGGTCAAAACGGCGCACAAGAACCCACTCTCGAGGGTTCGTTCTTCGCTGGTCCATCCGAGTCCTTTGAACAGGATCGCTTCATTTTATCCCACCATCGTGGGCGTCAATCCGAATTTGGGGCTGTGCCTCAGTTACATAATTCTGATACAGATAGCCGTTTCGTATCCGAGAATGATGCACTGCCGTCCCGAAGGGGTCGCAACGACGCCGCAAGAACGCGCACATCCCCAGAACAGGGTGAAGAACTCCGCCAGGCCTATGCACTCAATGACCACCCCACTCGCGAACAAAGACAACAGCTAGCCGACAAGATTGGCATGTATGTCACTCCGCCACAAACCTTGTCTCGCGTGGCTCATGACCCTTGTAGGCGTCTCCAAAGTGTCACAAACTGGTTTCAGAACCAACGTAGCCAAGCAAAGAAGCACAGAGAAGACTCCTCTTCTGTTCCTGAGGTGTCTGTGCGACACCCCCCCGGTGGCGCTGATGGCTTGCCAAATTCTCTTCCTCCTCGATCTCTCCACCCTTCCCTCGCTATCCCTGAACATGATCGTGATCCCCGTCCTTCATTGCCAAAACTGTTGTCTGCCGGGGCTGACAAGTACCGTGAGGGTTCTGTCTCTCGGAGTAGAATGTCACTACCTCCGTCATTGAATTCTCGATTGTCTTCTCCGCGAATACGGAGGGGTGCCCTACCCTATCCTAGGGATTCCAAAGACCTTCACATCGATGAAGGTCGACACTACGATCACAGTAGCGAGAACGCCAGAGCCGAGGATACACTTGCACGTCCTCGCCGGTCTCGTCCAGAGCCACATCAACTTGGTGCGCTCAAGAAACTGCTTCATCGGACGTTGACGCCTTCGATAGAAGAGCGGAGTGCGCTGGCATTGGAGATCGGCATGTAAGTGTATGCTCGGGCAATGGTATCCGAATCGGGTGTTGATCAATTCACAGGGATATTGGCAAGGTGACCAACTGGTTCCGCAATATTCGTCAGAATGCTCGTAAGCGTGGGAAGCGCCCGAGGGTTTCTACTGCGAGTGCCAATCTCCATGAACATGATGCCTCGTCGGGTTCTTCCGTGTACGACGACGATGATGCCATGGACCTTGTCTGCGAGGATATTGCAGATCAGGAGATGGATGATCGTAGCGAGGAGGAATATCAGGAGGCTGTCACCCCCTTCACTGACGTATCATCGTCACCACCTCCGAACAAACGCCCGAGATCGCATCTTTCCGTCGACGACGGCATGAGTCCCATGGACGTTGGCCTAGTCGAGTCGTCCGCTTTCCCGGAATTCAGCAAGGTCGTGGGAATGGCATCTATTGGTTCCAGTGATTACGACTTGGGGATGAACGGCGTGACGTGCTCTGGTGTAAGACTCGAGGATGCACTCCTATTGTTGAGCTTCCATCGGCATGTTGTTCACTAAATGTGTAGGTAAGTCATCGGTGTTTACAATGCACTGGGTATCTCGGCTGACACGCGGAATTGTACCAGCACCTTGATGTACTTGCTTCGCTTTTGTGACCAATGTATTACCACTCGTTTCTTTCGTTTGTCCCTTTTCTTTATTCAACCTTGACCTGCACGTTGGTGTTTGTGTAGTATTCCTGCAGCATATCCGTTATTATTGATTAATCGTTCATCTATTTATTTCCCTAGGCCATCTCGGCGCGCCATCCAACCCTGCTCCCTGCATTTTCTGTCCCACTCAAAAGCATTCCTAGATCACAGATAACGCTTCGAGTACAGAAACATATGTGTCACTTAGTGTCCTCAACCATGTAGATAAATGATCTTGAAATTAACGCCGCATTAA
This sequence comes from Xerocomus brunneocitrinus, assembly GCA_038093375.1. Lineage (NCBI taxonomy): Eukaryota > Fungi > Basidiomycota > Agaricomycetes > Boletales > Boletaceae > Xerocomus > Xerocomus brunneocitrinus. Next base: position 55,822 of record JBBPSB010000021.1, on the reverse strand, counting down.
ACCGACAATACAACACGTTGCCCATCTGCCAAGGAGCGTAGCTATCATACCGAGTTGCGTCGTGCGCTCCTCCCCTTTCTCGCAGCTTTGCTCTTGTCTGCGTTTGGACCGTCGATGATCAGGCTGGGCAGCTTGCCTTCCTCTTCCCAGTGGTCTAGTATTTCGATTGCCGCCTTGTAGCCTTTCTTTTCAATCTCGTCGTACTTGCTGAACTGAAGGGTGCCGTACTGATAGCGCATACATGTCATCCCGAGTCTAGTCGTGCAAGACGTGCGCTTACCTCTTGGACGGGCATCTGCATGTACAGACACCCACGCGTTACCTTGGCTTCTTCGAGCGTCCGGACGCTCGACACGCTGAACAGGCCGCATAAGTAAGCACAACGCTGTCGATTCAAGAAAAAAACGTACTAGGCCAATCGACTCTGGATCTCGGGAATCGCCGGGATATTGCGCATGGTCGAAAAGGGGTTCCATCTGTTGAGGAGGAGCCACCATCCCGACAGGGAATCGCCAAAGTTTCGAGGCGAATTGTCATCCGTCTTGTTATCGACGTGAGCGTGTGTACGAGTTTTGGGGCGTGGAAACTTACGGAGCCAACGTCTGCTGCAAAGACTACGCTCGCTCCCATGGAAAACATGGTCGAGACCTAGAGAAAATGTCAGGTCGGTAACCTGGGAGAGCGACCCCTGCTACTCACAGGTAAATTATCAACTAGTACCAGTAAGCGGGGTTAGCGCGGCGCAAAGAGGAGCGTGGAGCAACGCCTACGATAACCGCCGTCAACGAGCATACTGCCATTGTCACACAATGGGGGCAACAAGCCAGCCAACGTCATCGATGCACCTAATAAACTGTTAGCATGAAGAATTGCATGCACGCCGTGTGGTAACGTACGGATGAATCTCCAAGCATAGCCAGTTTCATGTATCTCCATACGCGATGTGATGATGTTGGTCGTGTTGCAATAATATGGAAGCCACATGTCCTCAATGTGAAGATCGTAGAATGCCTGGCATCGCTTAGCATGGCCGTATGAAGTAGATGTACTTATTTACCTTGTAGATGGCACGATTAAATTCATGACCCTGCTCAAATAATTATGGTGGATTATTTTCTTCAATGTGGAAACACTTACCGTCGTGTAAGCCACCAGTGGATAAGTGACATCAGAGAGCACTCTCCAAACATTACTCATTCGACTGCTAAACTGCTTTGCCCGTCTTGCACTCATGATTATGTCACAATCGCGTGCATATAGCCCAGCAATGAAGGCCCCTATACTCGTTCCGGCAATATAGTCAATGGGGATACCCCGTTCTTCTAAAGCCCGAATAACGCCCTACGGCACGAACAGTCAGCACCGGTATCTCCATGGAGAATCGTGAAATGATCACGCACGATATGTGACAACCCACGCGCGCCGCCGCCGCCGAGTACAACTCCGACCGACTTGCCACAGAGTCTCCTGGCTAGTCGTGAAAAATCGTTGACCATGGGCTGCCGTTGAGGGCGTGCATGTGCTCGCACTCTTCTGTACCGTTGAATGCCACTCTGAACTTTGTCCTTGAGGTTTTTGAACGCAACGACCGCTTGCGGGTCTTGTGGAGCCGGTACCTTCGCCAAAGGCAACACGAGACCCTGTTCCCGGATCATTGACAATTCCTCGACTCTGGATAGTGTAGTACCCACCGGCAACTCGACATGAGTATGTTGATGGACCCACGGTCGATTCTATGCGAAACGTCATGTGAAAAATATTTGGTCTAGACCTCCCATGTATGTACTAACCTTGAGCCACTCTCTTGTTGATCCAGGGGCAACTGATCGCTCAGGGTGGAGAAGCACAAGTTCCTTCCGAGCCGTAGTCTTCATGGAGAGTAGAAGACGTTCATATTCCCCGATACTCGGGTCATCTCCCATACCAACAACCATAACGAAATCGGCCTAAAAGGGATTAGCGACATGCTCTGAATGGACAAATGACCCCACCTGTCGTATACAAGTTTGCGTCCAAGGACTATTGACGGGTGAATCGGCAACATAGAGTACGGTACGATATCTCTGCTCTTGGTCAGCCAGCCATGCCGCCGCCTTGAGTTTTCCCATTCTGGAGAAGGCATGCCGTCCGAGGTGTCCTGAAACGGAAGCCTGGTTGAGATACGATGTTCTGGCACCCATCTCTTCCAACGCTGCCTTGAGCTTCCGCGCAAATGTGTCAACAGGAACAAGTCGAGACACAGGCAGGATGGCGACAGTCTTCAGGTTTGTGTTGTTCCGGCCTAGTTCGGTCGCTGGGCTTGGGCGATGAGCATTCGAGGATGCATCCACTTCATCGCGTACTCGGGATGCAATGGTGCGGAGAAGCCTGCAAATTTAATGAGTGCCCGAGTACCATTTCCAAACTCTTCAACGTACTGTGCGGTAGTGCGAGGGTTTCTGGCAGAGACAAGTCAATGCGACCAGAGCACCTGTATAAGACAATCGACTCACCGAGAGGAGATCGCATTGAAAAGTGTTTGTGGCATACGAATCAACTCTGAATCGCGGATAGCATGCATTGTTGTCCGGCGCGGTGAGTTCGTGATGACATCTAGCTCTCCAACCGTGTCTCCTTGGCCGTATTCACCGGTGATGATCACTTTTCCATCTTCTCCCTCGGTTATGGAACGCAATCGTCCATTAATGACAATATAGAAGCTGTCACTAACGTCTTGTGGCCTCCAGAGAACCTGGCCAGCGCTTACTTGCATCCAGTCCAATGAGGCATCGATTTGCAGCACTAGAATAAGGTGAGGTGATGTTCCTTGGCAGCCAATCAAGAATGTGCATACCAAGTGGGGAGAGTAACGAAATCAGTCTCTTTGCAAGTGTCAGCTGCACGATAGGCCGCTTCTCCACCAATCGTTCCAAGGCTTTGGCAGGCAAAAAGCCAACATACGCATCTGTTTTGGCCTGGATGTCGACATAAGAAGGTGTACTGCAAAGAGAAGCTGGTATAGCTTCAGTTGAGAGCCCGATATTATAAAGTAGTACGTACCGAGATACCCTGCTATGCCTCCTGGTTTGACGGTGAAAAGAAGTTTGTGACCCTCCCGCCTACCAGTATCTGTCTTTGCGTAATCATATGTGGATGTCGACTCCGTATCGGATCCCGATGCCTTGGACTGTGATGCTGGCGGAGCAGGACATTGAGTACCATCTATTGGAAGGAGTATGTCTAGGAACCCCTCGATGACATAGTATAGGCCTGTCTTGATTATCAATCTCTCGACATGTCTTATTGAAGGAAGCACCTACCTGTGTTGCGTTCACCCGATTTCACGAGAGTGGAGCCAGCAGAGAAAAACAAAATTTCTACTTCATTATCTAAGCCACTCATGTATCCGGCATTTGAAGAGCCCCCGGTGACACTAGATGTGTTGTCATCCCCGGCATCCAAAAGAGAAAGTGATCCAAAAGGAGAGCTGAACACTCCAGGCGGTGACTTTGATCCATCGAAAGGTGGAAAAGCTGGTGAGGCTTCGACAGACTCTCCCATGCTTATGGGAGGCTGCAATAATCCAATGGATTTAGCAATGCAGGACATGACTTCTGAGCGAAGGTCGAATTCGTCCCATTGGAGATGGGCTGTCATCGGAAAATTCTTAAAAGAAGTGGCACGGGGTGTATTCAAGATGCTGAAAGCACGGGAATGAGATCTGTAACTGTCGTTCCCCTGGCCGGTTGAGGTCAGGAGATCACCCGCTTGGACTTGCTGGCGCGCTCGAAGATGGAAAGTGCGCGTGGGTATGGGTCCTGTGGGACTTTCCGTAAGCTTTTCTCTCGAACTGGCCGCGCTGGTGCTGCTATGAACTTTTCCAGAAGGGAACAGGTAAGGCGAGGGATCGTGACTGAAATAGTCACTTTCCGAGTCGGATTCTTGGATTGCAACGTCATCAAAGCGTTGGCGCAAAGAATGTAGTCCGCCGCCTTTGTAGAATGAGTCTGGTAACGGATGGCATGCAATTTCGTTGATTGCCTTCTCAGTCCGGAGAACCTCCGTCGTCAATCCCAAGTACTCGTGGGCCGCATTGAAGGTTACTCGCGAGAATCTTGTCAAGATCACTTTTGCAAAAATAGTTGTCTCAGAATCAAATATTTCAGTAGTGTAATTTACCTTGGACGATATGACCTGTCGCTTTTGGAAACTTCTTGGTCACTCTTCGGAATGCTTCAGCTGGGATAACTGCAAGTGTACTATCTTCTGTCGCCCGTCCAATAATGCCATGACGAAGTGATTGCTGGATGGAATCTGATTGCTGAGGCGACGGAGCGTTCGGAGGGGTGTGGAGGGGTTGTCTAGCATCAGTTGTACCCGGAATCGATCCCGTCGGGTGAGCGGTTGATCCTGAGGATGAGATCGACGCCGTCCGATTGCGGGATAGAGGAGTGGGAGATGATTGCTCGGATTCAAGGTCGAGATGCGATACATCAGTGTTTATTCGTTCGACGTATTTTCGCGGGGAAGCTAAATGCATGGTTGGGTTCGCGGAGTGCATATACTGTGTGTCCTCCTGCCAGCTTAGCTTAATTTCGTCTGTAAATAAACTGAGAATGCTGAAAAGACTGGATAGTGTTCCACCACTCCGAACTTCGTTGATCACCTGATATCCATTCATGTCTTCGTCGTCCCAAGAACCATTTTGTAGTGCCACTTGGCCAGTTCGCGCGAAAACTTGGACGGTTCCATCTATGACACAGTAGAAATTCCGATCTTGGTCGAGAGAAATACTGTCTCCCGCAATGAGCCGTCTGGTCTGTAGATGCCGTGCTAATTCGTGGAATACCTGCCACATACGTAATTAGATGGGTGGGAGAGGGTGGAGAAAACGAGGCAACACTGACAGGTTTTTCAAGAAAACCGAAGACGCGCACAGCGTGCAAAAAGTCGTCCAAGTAATTATGGAATGCTGGTGGTGGTTCCGCGGTATTGACATCCGGATGGAGGGCATTAACGTCTGGTTTAACGAGCGGTGGTTCTTTGAGTCGTGAGTAGGTATTGAGGTATCGCAAGCGAATCCAGTAGTTCAAAGCGACCGCTGATGCAGCGAAGAGGAACGCAAAGGACCAAAAGTTCAGCTACGAAAAGGATGTCAGAATTCGCCCAATACGCGATCAAGGAAATGCTGACCGTCAATGTCATTGAATACGAGAGTACGAAGTAAATCAGACGGGGAACCGAGATGGTTGCAAAGGTGATGAGCGACTTGACCCAGGAAAGCACCCATACTATGCCGGACTTGTGTGACTCCTTTACGTTGGATGCATCAAGTTGAAAGACGTACAAGTTACCCAGAAACATGCCGATATTAGGGAAATAAGAGGGTGTCTCCCATCGTACTCTGGCGGGGGAATCGATGTCTCCATCGTGGTTGCTGTTCAAGACGTCCTGCTAACAAGGGTCGGCAAGTTAGCTGAGGACGCTTTACATGTGTGCCTCTGCCGACCTTGTAATTTGTGGCTGTGCTGCTACGCACTCCTGCTAATGGCAGCGACCTCGGTGCCGTCTTCTACAGATCTCCAGACCACATCAGACATCGAGCGCGACAATGAACAAATATTGGACGTCCAGGTGCTCAGAGACGCGGCGAAGAAGGCCTTGGTGAACGCTCTCAATTCAGCAAGTTTTTCTACATCTGGTGACCCTGTTCACGCTCACAGATCATTCTAGGTGAATGGTGCAAAGACGCTTGTGCTCGATTCTACCCTTTCTGGGCCGTTGGGCCTTGTTACAGAAGTCGCACTTTTGAAGGTATTTTTCTTCGGAGCACACATCATGTTAATATTAATCATCTGGTAGAATCATGGTGTCGACAAAATGTTCTGGCTTGAGCCCGGTCCTCTGACCTCGACTACCACGAATGTGATTTATCTCTGCAGACCTCTCATCAAGTACATTAAAATGATCGCGGGTTAGTGATGTCCGCTTCCGTGTGTCGCCTCTACCAACAGAGAAGTCAGACCAAATTAAGAGGTCGTCCAAGGAATCTCACAAGTATACGTACAACCTATTCCTCGTTCCCCGTACTTCGACTCTTGTCTCGCGGATACTGGAGGAGGAGGGCGTACTTGGTGACGTGACCATCTCGTCATACAACCTGCAATTTATACCTGTCGAGGAGGATGTTATCTCGCTTGAATACGACAGTGCATTCAAGGAGCTATGGGTGGTCAGTATATGTGGGCTCGTTTTTCCAGATATTGATTTGTTTACAGGATGGCGACGAGACCGTCATATATAATTCAGCATTGGCCCTGGATGCTCTACAGCATACGTTCAGTCACTTTCCTCGGATCATCGGCAAGGGAGATTATGCTGCGGTAATAGCAAAGATAATTGATCCACACTCACCTGACAATTTTTGAGACAGAAACTTGCTACTCTGTTAACGAAACCCCTTCCCGAACAGCCAGTAGTCTCTCCTGATTCCTTGAATCCCCAGGCGCCGTTCGACTCTTTGATCATTTTGGATCGACAAGTTGATATGATCACCCCATTACTGACCCAGCTAACGTACCAGGGTCTCATTGACGAGTTAGCTGGTATCAAGAACTGTGAGCGTCTTCGTTCGTGATTATGTGGTCTTCTCATTCGTTTTTTTAGCTCAGGTTGAACTTCCTCTGAGCCTTTTGAATCCACCGTCCGCCCCAGATTCGACCAATCCGAGCACGTCACAACTACCCACGACCATAACACCAATCACAAACGAGAAGACGAAGAAACATATCTTATCTGGTGTGACGGACCCGTTGTTTGCAGAACTGCGAGACTTGAATTTCTCCTCTGTTGGGAAACGGCTGAATCGTGTTGCACATCGAATTGACGAAGACTACAAGGTAAGCTGACAAATTTTGATACGAATATTGTCTCATGTACCGCAGGCTCGCTTGCAGGCCAAGACGGTAGCGCAGCTGCGTGACTTTGTTGGTAAGCTTGGTGGGCTGAAAACAGAACACGAGGCTTTGAGACTACGTGGGTGATTTCATGCCTGCTATCTCTATCGTCCCTGATGCCATAACTCAGATACTGGCCTGTCGGAGTTGTTGGTCCCGCAGACACGTACAGAGCTATTCAACAAGTCTCTGGAAATACAGCAAAGTGTGTGATTTGATACCGGAGCTACACATTTTGTTGACTTGGAGCGCCAAGATCTTCTCGCTTCGTATGAAACTACAGCGCAAATCAACACCATCGAAGAGATGATTGCTCAGGGTGCGGATATGCAAACTGTCGCTCGACTTCTTTGCCTTGCGAGTATAACCACTGGCGGCATCAAGTCTCGCTTGCTGGAGAGTGTGAAGAAAGAATTTCTCCAGGCAAGGGCCGATGTTTCGTTTTCCATTCTCTGACGCTGATTGTCTTTCTCTTCTCAAAGGCTTATGGATATCATCTGTTACCCCTTTTGCTCTCTTTGTCCGCACCTCCGCTGTCCATTCTCCTACAAAACCCGCTCCCTGCGTCCGTCCCCACACCGGCTAAGCTGCCGTTTACGTCCGTGCGCAAATCTTTGCGTCTTCTGATTGATGATAATCCAGAGGCGCTGGAAGAGCTCGAGAATGACATCAGTTATGTTTACTCCGGCTATGCTCCAATCAGCATTCGGCTGGTTCAATGTGTCGCGCAAAAGAGTGGTGTGATCAGTAATCCAGCGGAAAAGGCCAGTGCAGACGACCGGGACGGAAAGGGAAAGGCTTCGAACCCAAAGAAACTTTTTGCGCACCCTATTGTCGGTTGGAAAGGTTTCGAAGATGTACTATCCACCATTCCAGGAAAAACTTTTGACATAGTGCAAAAACTGCCTATTGGAACGGGACCAGGGACTCCGTCTATCTCTACGCTTCGTAAGTGCAGGCATTTGGGTTGTTAATCACTAAGTAAACTTGTGATTTTCAGTTCAATCTCATGAACAACCAACTACGACGCTCGTCTTTTTCCTTGGTGGGTGTACATATACCGAGATCGCAGCCCTGAGATGGGTCAGTCGGCAAAACAAAGGTATGGACTGTTCCGCATTTGAGAAACGTGGTGATTCATTCGTGCAGGTCGGAAGTTCCTGATCGCGACTACTGGAATCGTGAGCGGTGCAAGTTTGATGAAGAGCATAGCCAACGATGGGAGATGAGGTCCTGGAACGTGAAGCGTCTGATGCTGTCGTAGGCTCGGTCTCTCGTATAGGGCATTGTTACGACGTGTGGTGTCGTATGAAATATTGTCATTGCGGTGTAATATTTCAGTTCATCTTGTTCTCCCAGGTGCTATCTAATCTACAGGCTGCCTCGCGAAATAGACCATCCGTAAAGGGAACAGATTGCCCAATACACCTGGGTCATGGAAACGAGAAGCACCAAAGTGTTTGGTTTGCAACGAGTCCACATGCAGATAGATTCAAGTTGCCGCGCGACGGTCGCGTCTGTTTGACGTACTTTTGGGGAGTGGACCCCGGGTACTACACTCTAACCGATGCAATGGCTCAATTGAAGCTAGTGAATAGAGCTTGCGGGGCGCATGCTGGGGCCTTGGGCGGCCGATATTTAAAAATTTCCCTGCCTCCAGGCTGACGAATCTCTAAGGCGACCGCAGAAGAAGACACGTAATTCTTAGGCGGACGACGCGCAGTGGTGAGCTGCCCACGTTTCCTCGTTATAATTGGGATACCTCTAGATGCTCAAGGTTTGGCCGCAACGCGTTGAAGCCTGGATTGATGGGGACTTACGTGAGGAGTTATAAGGTGTGTCTGGGGTCCTTCTTATCGGGTCCTTGATGTCAAACTAACTCGAGTTGCTCGTATAAGGTCCGTCAACGCAAGCCAACATGAATCTTTCCACACCTCCACACACTTGATTTGTTTCCTCACCCACTTTGAATCTTTCAACAAGGTATGTATTCGGTCTTTCGTTCTTCTCTTGGATTGTCAATTTGTTGACTCGCTCTTTTTTTCATATGCGCTGTACTTGTCCGGCACCGCCCCTGTTACTGGTCTGTGCGCTCAAGGGTTCAATTTTTTTTTTTTTCAAGTCTACGGAATCTGGTAGTCACCCTTGCACTCGAATTCGAGCGCAACGATGCCCCCACGCACAACAGAAGGGAAGGCAGCCGCGGAGAAGCCGGCAAAGAAAACGAGTTGGGTCTTTTGCGCTCATCACCATGCTGCGGCTCGTAACGCAACCTATCCTCAGAATCGTCTGGGGGAGGCCGAAAGAAGCTTAGTGCCTTTAACAAATTCATGCAATCTGAAATGGCACGGCTGAAGGAGTCTGAGCCTGACATGCCTCATCAGGAGAGGTGAGCGAGTTTGGCGTGTACCGTGTCCGACAGTGATTAATCATCGTCTTGGCAGATTCAAACTTGCTACTTCTAACTGGAAGAAGGCAAAGGAGAACCCCAGAGCGACGGCGACCTGATCGTCGCATCCTTGTGTTTATCGCCACGGTCGTTGAACTGTGCACCTTCACCCTGCACCCACGTTTGGTAGTCTCTATATGTTGGTCAGATATTCTTATTGGTAAAGGCTTTGATTTTGCTATAGTAACGAATGCTTTCTGGATTGTCATGTTTTTTGGGACTGTTCGGTTCTGAATGTGTATACTGGAGTAATGCAGAGTCGTTTGAGGAGGAGGCAGTAAGATATGCCCCTGAGTGACTGAGTCGCCTGTTTCCAGCTTGTTCAAGCGACGCTCTGTCGATATCTCGCGTCTTATCTCGTTTCTTTTTCTGTGCGGTCGTCCTCATGAACCGTCCCAAAGACGTCGATAACTCGCCCGATGAGCCATTAAAGCCCTCCGGTTCGTCCTCGTTTCCATCCACCACGCCCTCAGCCCACTCCATGCACTCGGAACATCCAGATCCAGAATCTGACTTGGCTGGTGATGTCTACTTCAGCTGTGATTCAGTCCCTTTCCTGTTCTTATTCGAGTCTCTGCCACCCTCGTCTCAAGATGATCATGCCCTATCTAATCTACCCGGCCCTTCTGACCCGTCTGCCGCCGCCTGCCCAGACAATGCCCATGCCTCGTTGACCGACAAAGGCAAGACAAAGGAGTCACCACCCACGTTGCCTCCTCTGTCGTTTTCGCCCTCTGGCTTGGGCTACAACATCGACGACTGGTCCTCCATACCAGGTCCGTCCTCGTATTGGTCGACTTGTACATCTCTCCGCACAGCGTCATCAAGTCATTCCCCTAGCTCAGTAGAGAGTACCGCCGTACAGGTAGACGACCCTCTCATCCTCTCCAAAGCGCCTTCCCGGACGAGATCCCTGTCTAACCTCTCCGTCACCTCCACCACGCCTTCCATGTCCAAAATCAGAATCAAGCTCGCTGCCTCTTCCAAGGTTCCGGTCAACCTTGCCCGCAGGCTGCTCTCTAGAAACAAGGCGGACATCGCAGGCTCTGCAGTGACAGAACCTACAAGCGACCTTGCAGACCCCCTGGGAAATGACCTGCTGCCGATTGAATCTGGAAACTGCCTCTTTCCGTGGCAGACCAAGGACATTACGCGAGCGTCCTCACCCCGGGCCGGGGCGGAGACCCATGACGTGCCTGCGTCGGATATAGTTGCCGCCTGGTATCCCGACAACTGTCGTTTGGATGGGGTCACTGACGCGAGGGGAAAGAGCCGTTCCTACTCTTCCCCGTTCCCCAAATCCGCATCCGATGTCGTTCCTCAAGTGGACTTTGAAGACCATATCATGCCTCTACCGCTCCACGCCGCACGTGATTTGTTCGACGAGATGCTCCCAAGGGAACTTCGGCTTCGTGTGTTCGCTTCGTTAATCTCCCTTCACGAAGCAGATCACGAACGACTGAAGAGCAGCGGGAAATGGTCGGTTCTAGCAGCGTCTTCGTCAAAGAATCGTTGGGTGGGACGAAATCGTGGAATACGAGAGCTCGTCAGGCTGAGCAGGGTGGGTATACTCGATTCTGTCCTATTGATTCGATGAATCAACTATGAGGTCAGGTATCAAAACTATGGCGCACGTTGGTCTTTGACGGCCAGCTCTGGCAAAACGTTGATCTGCGGGCGTTCCCTGCCACATCTGCCAGCTTCCTTGCTTCTCTCGTACAACTCTCTGGTCCTTTCATAAAGGACCTCGATTTGTCTGGACACGCCAACCTTTCGCCGACTGCGTTGATCGATATAGCTGGCGGCCTTTGCGTGCGCTCAGGGCCCATTATGAACTTCACATATACGCAGCTGACCGAGATCACCTTGCAAGGCTGCACTTCTCTGACAACGCAGTCGCTCCATAGTCTTCTCATTCGATCACCATTTCTGCGTAGCTTGAACGTGAAGGGGCTGCAGGCCGTTAGGAACGCCACTTTTGACGTGCTTGCGCTCTGCTCGCACCTCACGTCACTGAACATGAGTCGATGCGCAAACATTGATGGTGATGGCGTTTGCGCATATGCGGCAGCGGTGATGACACGAGGCGCTCACCTTGCGCTCAAGGAACTCAGGTTATGTGGGTTTTCCATGGTCAACGACGACACCTTGGCGATGTTGGGAAAAGCTGCGCCTCATCTTGAGGTCCTTGATCTGAGCTATTGCCGTAGCTTGCACAACTCTACTTTGGAAGCATTCGTGTCCTGCGCGGAGGATGGAAAGGATTGTGGAGAGACCATTCTGTTGTCAGCTCGGGAAGCTGGGAGGGATCCAAGAGATTGGCGTCGATACAGGCGGCGCGTGACGGCCCTCAGACATCTCTCGCTCTCCCATTGCACCCTGCTCACAGACATTGCTTGCGCAAACATCGCTCATTCGGTTCCATGTCTCGAGTTTCTCGAACTTGCAGGAATTGGGAAGCCTCTCAAGGACAATGGTCTGTTACACCTTCTGGACACCACGCCATTCATCCGGAAACTAGACCTGGAAGACGCTTGCGACATCACAGACGAAGTCCTCGAGATGCTCACTCCGGAGCCTGCAGTGGAGAACCCGACCTCGTCCAAGAGGGCGGAGCCACCCCGGTCTGGTCATGCCCTGGAACACCTGACAGTGTCAGGTGCGGCAAATTTGACCAACGATGGATTCAAAGCACTCATTCGCGGTTGCCCGCGTCTACGGATCCTGGAAGCTGACAGCACGTCTATATCCGGAGCGGTGCTTAAAGAATTTGTGCGACAGGTTCGCGAACGGGGCATGGACGACGCGGGGCTGGTCGTCGTGGATTGCCACTCTGTTGGGGAACGCTCCATCAAGGACATGGTGGGAAACACGCGTCCCCGCAAAGGGTGGCGTTCGTGGGAGGAGAGAAAGCTGGGCTATCTGGATGGCAGGGATGGCGAGGATCTCAAAGTTGGACAAGACGAATGTGACGAGAAGAGAGTGGTGATCAAGTCGTTTTACAGCTGGCAGACCGTCGACGCGGTACGGCATGATAGGGAACGGAAGAAGAAGGCGAACAAGAAAGCGCAGAACGCGTCAGGTCACGCGAGCGAACCCGAGGGGAGTGGGAAGCTGTCTGGGAGGATGAGGTGGTGGCCGCCGAGTAGGATGTCTTCTGAAAATAATACGCCTGGCGAAGACAGTGATCGCGAAGGCTGTGTGGTGATGTGAGGCGATCATATTGTGTATCTTTATCTGATGAACTGTACGCCTTCGTATTTTTCTTTTCTTTGCTCTCGGCGTCTGCTGACTGTTTTAATCTTACGCGCTGCTAACTGGTAGGGTAGGGCTGTATATCTCGCGGAGATCAATGTATAAACGTGTAGCATGGAAAAAAATGAATTATCCTACGAGAATGACGAGCTTCATTGCTTTGCCTTCTTTGCAGCTTTCCTATCCCGTGCTTCCAATGCTGAGATAGACACCCTTCGTGATGAGTCGTTGGTTGATGTTGGCTGTACTGGCGTAGGAAGCTTTGCCTTCTTTGTGTGGTCTGTTATCCGGGGTTTGGACCCAGAGACAGACGAATTTCCGTGCCCTGGGTATCGTCAGTCAACTAACACTTTGATGGCATATACCAATGCTCACCAGATAAAGTGTCCACACGATGTCTTTTGCGCTTCGACGAATGAATTTCTTCTACTGCCCGTCCCTTGCCTTTATTTAGTCTTGTAGACCTTGTGTCTTTAGGCGGATCGTCCGCATCCATCGCCTCTTCATTATCGTCAACCGCCTCTACATCAAACACTTCAAGGTCGTCTTCTTCTTCACTCCCCAATTGCTCGAGTTCCTTTTGGTATTCTGCACGCGCCACCATTTTGGTAGTGACCTTGACCGGGACACGCTCGTTGTTGGAACTGGAGCTTGCCGCTGGAGCAACGTCGGATGACTCATCGGCTGGTTGCGCATCCTTGACCTGAGCAATAGCATGTTTGATGAATCTTTCCGCAGCTGCCTTGTCTATGCCAAGCTTTCCTGTGGTGCATAGTCAGCGTCAGTCGGGGACCAAAGACCGGGATCATACGTTTTTGACCGGCCTCTTCTGCATGCTTGATCTTATCGAAGTATTCGCGGACGCGTTCCTGGAATTGTGTTTGTTGATTAGGGTAACCTATGTGACGCGGTGCGTACCAGTTCAGCAACCACGCGGTGTGTCTTGGGATCTATACCGCGACTTTTTAGATAAACTAGGAAACACGTTAGCGTTTGGCACGTCTATGGAGGGGCTCGCTCACCAAAGACAAGGTCATATACGACATAGGGTATGATGACTTGGAGCTTTGCTTGTTGAATGGTATCAAGCGAAAGCAAAGTTTCCGGGAGTGATTTGGAAAACAGAGGTTCAAGTTGCGATTCGAGTTCATCAAGTGATTTGTCGAGTTTGTCGAGTTTGGAGCGAAGCTTGGAGGTATCTGTCGACATTGTGGTGTTGCTGGTCAAGGTGGCTGACGCCACGTGACCGAATCCGACTTTGGTGGCGATGCTGACACTCTCGAGTTGACAAACTCCATCATGGTGAGGCGCACATTTTCACATTGATTCCGTTCACCGTCCGACACACTTGCGACAGTCATCCGAGTTGAGATACACCGCAAACACGCAGCTGGAGCATTGTGAGTTTTCGAAGCCTCCGATTGACGTTGGGTATTGACACGTCACACGGGTCCAAGTACATGCCAGGTACACTGGTACAGGTACCTATTCCATCCCTTTCGGACCACATTTTCTCCTGACAACAGCAATTACCAAGGACATGCCGATCTGACTAAATAGTGGGTGTAGCCTCAGTTATGCTAGCCTCTGACTCATGTACTTGTTTGCAGTGACTGGGTGACGCACCAACACCGAGATACGCTCGCGTCGATCGTTGGCCACCCTCCGTTGACGTCCTATCTTGCTATTGCAGATGGAGAAGCGATTGGGAGGACAAAATTTGAGATGACAGAGGTATGGTTGGCAAGGTTGTTCTGTTGATGGTGCTCACGCCTCACCCAGCGGATGCTCCAACCTTGTGGTCCCCCTCCACGCAAAGACGAAGATTGAGAACTGTTTCCCCGTTTAGGAGTTGCACCAGGCACGAAGTTCGCCTGCGTGCATGCTCCCAGCCCTTGTGCCGTGACGTGTACTACGTCGACATGTTTGATCCTTGTTTCATATTTCCCGCGCAGTCAATCACGCATCTTGTTGCGAGACTGTTGATGGCCTGATTTAGTCTTGAAATAGGCGGGGAATACCGCGTGCATGCAAGATGATCTCGGCCGAGCTTTCATTGGTTAGACATGTCTTGACGTGTAGTCCGAGATGGCCCGACATGGATGGCATCCGGGACTGCAAGGATCAACTTTAGAGGCGCCTGCCGATCCCTGGGACGTCCGGTTGGACAGATCGCCCATCAATGTCCACCAATCTTTGGTAGATAGTAAATGAGTCATCAAATATGACAGAGTGGACAGGCGGATGGCGGTGCACTTTGCGGTGCACTACCGCATCGGAATCCGAGTGCACGGACTGAGGGATTTCCTGTTTTGGGATTGGCTTTGTTCCAATTTGTGGACGAGTCGGACAAGGTTAGGTGTCGTTTCGTCCATGCTGGTGCTGACTTTTGGGTTAGCAGGCCGTACCAGGTCGAGTTTACTGAATGGGACTGGAATTACGTGCCAGGTGCGTCCTGGAAATGAGATCGTTGGGGCCACAGCCAATGTGATGATGAATGACACACCCGCGATAAAATTATCAGCGTTAGATTATCCCAGATGTGTTATAGGACGCAGCGCTTCTCCCCCTCCTTTCCTCCTGCTGCCACTCCGCACTCCATAAAGTACTCCAATCCATCCGTACACTCCACCCTTGTCCCCTTTGTCTCTAGCCAACAAAGGGCTTTGGCAGCCTTCCACCTTTGCTTTGGCGCCTCGCCCGGCCCTTATAGCCCGCCATGGACCACCGCCTTTCAGAACCGGTTTCTTTTCTTCCGTCATTCGACGACGACGATTCCTCCGATAGCTCCCATTCCACTCCCCGCACCTCTTTCCTTTCCTTCTTCGAACCCTGCGACTCACACTATACCAGCAAGTTCCGTCGTCGCCCCCATTCTTTGTTCAGCTTCGACTCGGGCTACTTCAGCATGATGGGCAAGGATTCACCCATCAAGTCCTTCAGCAGAAAGTCATCTGGCCTGGACTTGCGCACTCCTCTCGCTCCGATAAACAGCTCTACCGAAGCCACTCAAGAGTCCCCCAAACGCGAAGGCGTTATCAGAAGTTTCCTGAGGAAGAAAAAGAAGTCTTTCACCTCTTCCTCTCCACTCGATATCGAGCCTTTCACACTTGGCATGCTCCACCACGCTCCAGCAGACGACCTCGTTCCGCGATCACCTCCCTCCCATTCTCCTCCTTTCACCCATTCTCCTCCTCGATCCACCCCATGCGATCCTTCCATAGATGCCTTTGAACAACAGGATCGCTTCGTTGTACGACGAGGAATGAAGCATCATCCTTATTCACGTGAAGACGCTGCCTATATGCTTGCCTACGACAGAACTCTTCTAGACAAGTACGCCACCCATCCTTAGTTGTCCATCTCTTCCATCTGACCCCTGTTTAGTGACAAGTACTCTGAAATCCTCTTGCGGCGTCTTAATCAAAACCACTCACCGTCGTTTCACGATTTCTCACACGCCGCTCCAAAGACTATCCTAGATCTCGGATGTGGCACCGGTGGTTGGGCAGTGGAGGCGGCCGAATTCTGGCCATCTTCTCAGGTCATTGGTTTTGACCTCATTGATCCCGCTCGCTTACGTGGTGGCGTTGAATCGCCAAGTAACGTACAGTGGAAGCAAGGGAATTTGTGAGTGCCCAGATCTGTAATATTTCCTCACCAGACTCACGATTCATATCAGCGTCAAATATAAACTACCTTTCCCCAAAAACATGTTCGATCTCGTCAGAATGTCAAACCTTTCTCTCTGTATTCCCCACGACAGATGGGAGCATGTCTTGTCAGAAGTCAGGAGAGTTCTGGCACACGGCGGACGCCTTGAAGTGATTGGCGATCGTCTCTACTTCCCCTACACCAAGAGTCCGCCACGGCCACCGGACGATCCAGACGACGTCCCACGCGTGCGGCCGCAATCCTCTTCACTCGACGATGTAGACATCAGTGCTGAACGAAGATATAGTGACGGCGATGACGATGACGACGATGAAGATTTCGTCAGCACCAAGAGCCGTTTTTCGATTGCCACGGACACGGACGATGCCCTCCCCCTACCTACACATGACCCGGTCTCTGAATGGAATCGGAATGTAGACAACTCCAAAACCCTAGAGAAACTCTTTGAAGACATGCTTTCGCGCAAGTTTTCCGTACATCCTCGGCCAAGCAAGGTCTTTGACAATGTCATTGACAAGGTTTTCGGACGGTACAATCAATGCAGGCTCCACGAATTCAATCTGTACCTAGCGCCACCTTCGGTTCAAGATTCCGATGATTCTTCTGTCGGAAGCTCTGACAGCCACGGCAGCACTCCTTTGAAGAAAGCTGGCAAAGACTTTGCTAAATGGGTAACACATGTTGACCATCTCAAACAGCGCGCAAGGGGCGATCGCTCTAGTGACGAAAGCCTGGCCAGTCTTTCCCTGGTTCCTGACATGGTCAGCGCAAAAGCTGCTGGCCGCCTTGGAATTCCTTCCCCGTCTCAGTCATCTCACCCTGCCCAATCCCCTGGTCTAATCCTTTGGCCATCCACCTTCATACCCATATCGCCTTTCGAGCTGGAAATGCACGCATGCAAACACCTACATTCACTGATCGGATCCAAGGCTGCCCTGACTGAGTTTTTACAAGATATTGCTCTAGAGAAGGACCTGGCGTTTGACCAGAAAATGGTGGACGACCTGATTTGGGACTACGAGAGGTACGTCATCTGATGTTGTTCATGATGGTTACTTGCAAGGGTCTTAACTCCTGGTCAGCTTTCGTCGAAAACGGTTTAATTGGCCTTCGGAGTGCCCTGATTCCCGCCCCGAGGTCCCTGTCCCCTTGTCAACAGCCCCTCGATCAAATACGTTCCGCAACTCAATTGATACCCCCGTTCAAGCGCGCCCTCGTGCGGGCTCCGGAGGCATGAGCGCTCCACCCGACCCTCTATTTCCGCGTGAGAAACTCGACTTTGTACGATCTATCAGGGTGTACAGTGCCACCAAGAATGACGAAGAAATACACATCTCATGACCCCCTTGTCCCTGCATCATTTTCTGTCTGCTTTACCTAGCTTGGCATCAGTAAATGTCCGCCCATCTGACAGGACCCCACTCTCCTTAGTCTCCGCTTTACATACGCTTGTTTTCACCACCCGCATTATCATTCTTCAATCATGGTTGTATTCATTGTGTTCTTAGTGCTTTCTAGATCCTCGCGTATCCTTATTCTCTGCATTTGCATGATTGCGTACAGTACAAGTAGCTGCCTGGTTTGAGTGCACATGCTCATTTGTATTATTATATTCCCTACATGCATCCTAATGAACAATGATTTAACTACATCTCGTCCGCGTCCGTGACAACGATCGTTTCGATTTCGCATAGGATGGACATGTGAACCGAGTTTAGCCGTCCGTCCTCCTCTCTGAAATGGAGAGAGCTGAATCCACCCGAGACAACGTGCTCTGGCTCCTCGGAGCGGGCATACCGCTCGCGAAAGTCGAGGATGAGTCTCGTACCGACCAGCACCTCGAGGAACATGACAAATGGTATGCACATGTTTGCGTAAAGTTGCTGAAATGGGCGTGAGCATGCACACTTGGGTGTCTTGGAGAGATGACGTACAGTGACGCTCTGCCACAAACCCATGACGACAGCACAGGCAACGAGATTTCTATCCCAAGGACGTGAGCATATCGTCACAGCCACGCGCGGTGACTCACACGAAAAAGTAGCAGAGACTGTCGCGCGCCAAGATGCTCATAAACGGGTTCACCCTGAGGCCCTTTTCCTCGTCGGCTTTCTTGTTGCGCCTCACGTTGTCGACAAACACGCGTGCGGCCAAGACGAAGAGGAAGAATTCGAAACATAAAAAGGGGATGAAGATGTACACAAAGTTGCTGTTGATGCCGGAAAAGGCGCAAAAGCGCTCTCCGGGGACAAAGTTGTTCATCGCTAGCCGTCCTGAAATGAGTCTAGGAGCGAATGGGCAAGAGGGCTGGCAAACCTTGGAGAGGGCTGTGGGGCCCGATGGCTCGCCAAATTATGAACGCGATGGCGGCGATTTCGCAAAAGAATAACGTGAGCAAAAGGACCAATATTTCTCTGGACTGTCTGTACATCGCATATAGGCGGAGCTGCATCGTTGCTGCATGAAATGTCAGTTGGTATACGTTCCGTTAAAGGGAAATCAAGGACCTTGTGTAGCCCAGGAGTAGGTAAGTGCTCCCCATGCGCGAAACTGGAAAAGTCGTATGCCTACCTCAACAGTCAATGTAAACAGGGGCTGAGCTAATCAAGGGCACGTACATCTGATCAAAGAAAATGTTCTAAGGGCCATGAGTCTCAACTGTAGACATGATCACTTACTCCTTGGGACTTCTCAGCAAAAGATGACGCCGAAGAAAAAGAGATGAAGCTTACCTCTTCTGACGAGGACACCGAAAAGCATACTATACAATGATCCAGCTACAGTGCGCTAACGACAAAACGTGAAAAACGCACAGCATAGACCAGCTCTGGAACGGACAGCGCAAATCTCAGACACAAGGATAACAGTTAAACGCGGGGACGTACACTAGAACGATATCGCCCAGGTATCGTTCCTAAGGAGAAGATGAGGCTTGAGGTCTTCCAAACTACTGTGTTTTGCTTACTATCACATATAACAGCGTCACCAGAGTTGGTGGTTTCATCTGCCACAGCATATACTCAACGTTGGCGGGCGCGCGCCATCAAACGGCTCACCCATATGAGTTCTACCTGACCCATTGCTGTCAACGTTTCTTTCCCGATAACATTGATCGCATTTCTCACCTCGCGACCAAGAGAAAGAGCTGTGCGCCAAATGATGGTCAGGAAACAATTCATTTGAGTGTATTAGGTTGGCTAACCATGGTCGTATAGAACAGCGCATGTGACGGCAACTGACGACAGTGGCGTTTATTTCGAGAGGACGTGGAGTCGACAGCAGGAGCTTACCTTGAACAGAAGCATAATGATTGATGTCAAAGAAGGCTGCAGTGCCTGGAGGGATTAGGCTCATCGTGAAACCAAATGCCAAACTTTACCCAAGGACGAACGAGTTGGGGAAGGGGCACTCGCCACAATATTCCCATGCAAGCGACCTTTAACAAGGAGTTTGAGGGTTGGGAGCCACGCGCGGATAGAACCTCGTTCCAAGATTCTGGCCTCCGAAATGAGTTGACCTAAAAAGTCCTAGTTCCGCTGAGGTTCAATTAAGGGGGGCCTGAATCTGATCCCATGGGCAAGAACAAGTGTTTTGTTTTCGTGAGGGAGAACGGACGGGCCGTCTTTGCAGCAATTCTGTACTGGTAAGCCAGATACGACTAGAATATAGCGGGTTGAGAGGGAATTGTGCAGTCCTTCGAGGAAATGCTTGTGAGCCATGCAGTGGGGTCCAGGTCGACGACTTGAGGCATAACACGTATAGGCTAGGCACATACATGGCACTCGTTCCGAGCGAATTGGGTTTTATGGGCGCGGTTGACTAATGCAATCATTTGCCCTGTCGGAGCCTCCAAAGATATAAACCAGCACAGTGCGAGAAATTGCAAGAGACGTTCCTGTCTGTAAATCGCTGCGGGCCTCCTGGCACGGGTCGCAGACCAAGGCGCCTGCTCTCTCTCCGGCATCTCGGCACTTGGCGAGTGAAATCCGCTTGCAAAGGCTGATGGTTGAAACGTTGACACCAGAGCCGATTCATGTCTTTGGCAGCGTGCCAATTGGGCCTGCATCTACTTACGATTGGCAAGCGAATGCTGCAACAGACGGATTCTTGACTCAGGGAAGGTTCGTGGCGGTCCAGGTCCGTGACTCGAGTGCGAACCGTGACGCTAAGGTACTGGCACGAGACTGCAACGTTCGCTCCTTACGGTCTGGAGCAAATTAAGTTCTATGGGCGCGAATGAACCAATGCACCCAATGATATAAATCAGCTTTGCGAGAAGAGTACCTACACGCAGGAACGTCCCTTGATACTGATACTGGGCAATTGAGCCGTGCTGACTAAGTCTTATCAGGGGCTTGGTCAGAACGGAGGACACGCGTCTTTCAATCATGCACCGCAGCCATAGTACGAGTGCTGGTGCTGTGTGTCCTCCTTGCACTACTCCAATATCCAAACTTTAGGATTGAAATGACTGAGACCTTCATCAAGTCTTTTACCCATCTCAAAGATATGCCCAAGGGCGATCGTGCCCTGTCCATGTTGCAGCGCGTGGCCTCATTGGTAAAGCCCATCATGCGGAAACACGCTTGGGTCCTCCCGACACTCGCCGAGTTCTTTCCTGATAGTCCAAATTTACTTGGTGAGCATCCGATGTCCGAGCTCATCCTGCTGGTGGTACTCAAGACCGTATCGCAGGATTGAGTGAGTAGCAGGTGTTAGACGTGATTTCGTCCCATCGATCCATCTCATATTAGACGTAAACGCGGGCGAGAAGATCCTTTTAAGGCTACGTCCAGCCTGGGATCCCGATACGTTCCTCGAAGAGAATGCAGTGGTACGAACGATGTTGCACGAGGTGAACGTTGCCCCACAGCTTCTCAATCAGCCCGTTGAACATTACCTCAGCTCACGCATAACGTGCATGGACCCCATGACGAGAAATTCTACAAGTTTCTCGCTGGGTTGGAGGACGAGTATGAAGCACTTCAGCGATCTGGCTATGCCGGCGAGGGCTTCTTCACTCCTGGTCATCGACTGGGTGCCGGCATCTCACACAACATACCTCCCCATCTCGCTAGAGCTCGGGCCCTCGAAGCCGCAGAAAGACGACACAAGGCGGAAACATTGACTCAAGGTGGCGGCAAGCTCGGTGGGAGGTCAAGTGCACTGGAAAGGTTAAGTCCTCGTGAGCTCGCGGCCCGTGTAAGTTTATATTCTCCGTAACCAAGGTGTCTTTCCGACAATTCTCCAAAGGCTGCTGAACGCAGGAGACGAGACGAGGTGGCATGCGGGTCCGGACCATCTGCTTTGCGCGAGGCTGCCAAGGCTGCGAAAGCAAGCGCAGTGAATAAGGCGATTGACTTGACGAACAACGACGATGTTACCCATGGTACCTCGCGCCCAAAGCCAGGTCCTTCGCGGTCTGCTACCACGTCAAGGGGCACTGCAAATCTATCTGCTGGCGGACAGTGGACATGCTCCGTTTGCACGTTGATTAATGGGGAATTGTCTTTACAGTGCAACGCATGTCTGGTGGTACGACCATTTGATACCTCGGTCGATTCAGCCGGTTCAGCCGGTTGGGTATGTGCAACATGCGGAGAAAGGGATATACCCCATCAACACTGGTCTTGTCGGTTCTGTGGGGCCTTCAAAAGCCAGAGTTAATCCCATTGCAGGACTTATATCTATTATATGTAGAGTGCCTAAAGATGTACCTTTAGGTTGTAGCTAATCATGACTTTCGATAGCCTGTGGGCTATAGATACGTTGGGGATTCATCGAATGTTATTAATATACAGTTCAACGTTCAACACCAGTTATCAGGTTTTGTAAATACAGACTATCGGGTGTATGCTCCAATAGTGCCAGAGACTGAAGACGTACTGATTCTTGATCATGCACTACTCATGAAGCGAAGGACTTGTGTGTTTCCGGACGTTATCTTCCAATTCGTGCCAAGTAATCAAATACAGTAGCACTCGTGTATTGAACAGACGATACATTGTTCATCTTAGCAAAGTCATGTCTCGTTACCGTCGAGGTATTCCTCTACCCCTACCCCTGAGGGCCCGTTGAGCTGCACCAGGTGGGGCACGTGGTCCGGCATTTTGCTATGGCAAGCACTGGTTAGTTCAGTTACCAAACATCAAGAAAGTAACATACTGCTTCGCTTTGTGGGTTTCGCACTGTCTCGTCAACGCTGAGAATCAAGCAAGCCGCTTCAGTAGCACTGCTGATAGCGTTCAGCTTCACGAGCGAGGGTTCCCATACGAATGCCTCCATGTTGTCCCTCACACCTTCGATTCCGTCGACGTCCACACCATACCACTTTGCACCGGCGGCATGTTTCATGCGAAGCTTGTTGAGAATGTCCGTTGAATCAATACCCGCATTGTCACAGATCTGGCGAGGAATAATCTCCAAGGCTTTCGCGAAAGCAGACAGTATTAGTTGTTGCTTTCCTGGGATTGAGAGTGCATATTTTCGGATATGCGCGGAGACGTCCATCTGTAAATCATTTGGCTTTACACGAGCAAAGAGTGTATCTGAAACGTTACCTCAACGGCACCCCCTCCCGCAACCACATCACCGTTCCGAATGGCCCGTTTTACTACCATGATGGCGTCGTGTAGACTACGTTCAACCTCTTCGATAAATTGTTCCGCGCCACCGCGAAGGATTAGGGTGCACGTCTTCGCCCCGGGACACTCTTCAAAGATATTGTATCGTTCGCCACCGATCTGTCGCTCTTCGAACGAACCGCAAGTACCAAGATGCTCTCGTGCAATGTCTGAACAGGTCGATTGAATAGACCCACCAACGGCTTGACAGACTCTGCGAAGGTCACCAGCAGGGACGCGGCCAGCGCAGAAGATGTCTCTGTCTGCAAACCATTGCGTGGCCAGATCGCCAATCGGCAACTTGCTCAACACGACCTTGGCACCGGTCTTCTCGATGGCCTCAAGTTTCCGATAAATGATTTCCCACTCCGCATCGACTATTGCCTGGTAGTCCGAAACCGCCTCCACACGAACCTCTGCGTTGTCTTTCTCGGCCTTGAGCTCAAGTTCCACATTTAAACTAAGGATGAGAGGATTTTTAAACGATTTTGGTTGCTGTTCGGCACCTGCGTATGTGAAAGTTTTCTTGAAAGCAACCCCCTGAATCAACAGTGAATCTTGCATGCCACCACCAGGGATCTTCTTGACCCCAATGAGCGATTCATCCAAATCATCTTGATCCAGGGATTGAACAGCATCGACGACCATGGTGGAGAAAAAGGGTTTCTCGGAGTGTATGAGTTTTGATGACATTGAGGTTGACGCGCACTTGAGGAGTAGAGAGCGGAAATGCCTGCGAAGGAGGTTGGACAGCTGATTGGATAACGGTTTCAAGCTTACTCGGGATCGCTCTTGTCAACGGTGATTTGGATTGCTTTCACGCGTTCATCGGCCTATACAAACGTGAGTCACGACCAGATGACGATAAATTGGACATCTACCAATTGCGACGCCTTGCGGAATCCCTTCATGATAATGTGGGGGCTCACACCCTCTTCGATGTACCCGCGGACCTCTTTAAGAAGCTGCGCAGCGAGGAGAACAACGGTAGTCGTTCCATCGCCAACCTCTGCGTCTTGAGCACGTGCGATATCAACCAAGGTTCTGGCAGCTGGATGGATGATGTCGAGAAGCTTGAGGATGGTCGCGCCATCGTTGGTGATCTGAGCCTCTCCACGCTCGTTCACGATCAGCTTGTCCATCCCGCGAGGTCCAAGGGTGGTAGAGAGCGTCTGTGAGATTGCGAGACAGGCCGAGATGTTAGAAAGTAATTGGGGGTTGCCCTGTGAGGTGTCGGTGCCTTCCCGGAGAAGGACTACCGTTGGTTGCTAATAAGAATCGAATCAGCAATCACGATGAACAATTCAGAGCGTTTATACCATTGGAAGACCCCGCTGCATTTTGGAGATGTGCAATCACGTTGACGGACAAGCTCAGGCCAACCTTGGCTAGTAAAAGCCTTGTTTACCAATGTTTTTCTCTAGATGGGCTCAGATCATACACCGTCGCCGGAACTAATCTGCCTCTCAATTTATTGGTTTCTACTACTTAGATCTCACCATAGCATGGTAAAGATTAGTTGGATGAGAGTAACATATTTGTGGGATCAACTGATGAGAAGCAACTATGCGCGTAGCCTACCATTTTCCTGCATCCGTTTCCGTGTTTTCAACATGGATCTCCGGGCGCTTTCGCGTTCTCGCCGTTCTTTTTCCTTCCCATCGACGAAAGCATTGCCAACATCGACAAACATAATGGCGGGTCTACCCGGCGCCCGTTCGACGAGGGTTGTCTTGCCTCTAAAGCTCGAACGCGCCAAGGGAGTACCACTCTGGGCCTCGAGAATATTGGGCATGACTGGTTCCTAGAGCAATCACCAAGTTCAACGATTGCGAAGCTAAGTCGCACTCAAGGCCACGAACCTCGCCTTCAGCAACACTCTCCCAAAAGAGTCTCTGGTAACGATGTCTTGCCCTGTCGTTGCCTTCAATCTCATCTTGGAGGTCCGCCTCATGTGCATCATATCGATGATTGGAGTCCAGTTGATCATTCTGATCGTTTTCAACGAGTTCAGTAGCATCTAGCTCCTTACGCCTTACTGCTTCCGTTACACCGAGCAAATGCTCCATGCCTTTCGTAAATCCGGTCTGCAACGGTTTGCTCTGTTAAAACAAGATAATATGTCAGCATGAGCATTCCCAGACAATTATGGCCGAAAGAGTTCAGATGGGGTTGAAAGGTTGCAATCACGCCTTGCGAAGATGTAAGGCATCACAAATTCTTAGGTTTCGCGAATGATGTATGTGTATCATGCGTGCGAGACGAACAACACTAGAAAGAAATGCTCACCTCCTAACGAAACACCAAGACACAGGGTATCAATCTCAGTGAAACGCAAGTTGGGCGAAACAGGAGGCACCTTTTTCCATGCTTGCTCCATGCCTTTTAATCGTAGTATCGCATCGACGCGTTTAATGCTTATATTATGCCTGGATGCGAGAGCACGGACAGAATTCAATTTGGGGTCGGTCATATAAGCTTTGTATAACCGGCTCCGGAGTTCGTCAGAAAGAGGGACCGGAGGTTTAAAGGATGGGTTCAGAGGAAACGGCTTTGTGAGCAATGAGCACATGTTCACCAATCCATCTGATACTATTCTCACCACGTCACCACCAAGCCAATTACGAGGAGAGGGTTCACGGAAAGAAGAAGCGATGTTTTTGGAAAAGTGGCCATAAGACTGCTCGTAAGAAGCTGCAGACGAGGAGAAAGTCAGCCGAGGACCATGGTGCACACGCGTCGGGGCGAGTAGCTTGGACGACGTGCACAAACGAGGAATCATGTATGTTGCGAAACTCGGACCGCAAAATTCAAGTCGTAGCAGCGACATATCACGTGAGATTGAATCAGGGCCGGGTTTTCTAGTCTTGGTTCCAAAGGACCTCAATGATGCAAGGATTGGCTAGCGACACGGACTGCGTGCTGTCTTCTCCGTCCGATTTCCTTTCATCGCTACTTCTCTGTTATTCGGCCCTTGTACCTGTGAAGAACCTCCGTCTTCCTTCAAACATTCCGTTCCGTATTGCCCACGAGTTTCTCTTGAGAAAGATACTACTGAATCATCATCTAGAGCAATATCCCCCATCGGAGTCTTATCAACAAAGCTTTTGGAAGTGGGCACTAGTTCAACTTGAAAACCTGAGTCGAAACGACGAGGTATGTGCTAATTGATCAGTATGTTGATCAACTCATCTCACTTCTCAGGACGATGACATCGACGAGCGCATATATGCACATTTTCTGTCACTGAACCGGTTCGTGGTATGCGTCACGTTTTCGACCACATAATCTATGTCACCATGTTCAAAAGCTCAGAGACGCCAACCAACTCGTTCATTACGCACTATTGGAAGTTTCCTGATTCGCACCGACGCGCAACAGAGGTGGACCGTTCCGAGACAGTCACTCTTCTTGAGTCGCGCTCTACTATCGAAGCAGGGACAACAGGCCTCAGAACTTGGAGAGCAAGTCTAGCTTTAGCACAATACCTCATTCAGCATCCATGTGAGTTGCAATGGCAACGTCTATCACCGTTTCCATAGTCACAATTGAGAGCAGACCTGGTGGAAACTAGCAATGTACTCGAGTTTGGGAGTGGAACTGGATTCATCGGCATTCTCGTCGCAAGTTTGCAACTCCATGTTGCAACGCCCTTTTACCGGAAGATCCCATCCGTCTACCTGACTGACGTGAATTCCACCGTACTTGCGCGTTGTCAAAATAATGTTGGGTTGCATTGCAGTAAGTCAGGCAGCACAAATCCAATCTGGAACCGTTTCCGATTGGACGCCCCATAGACAAATCTTCGTCTCATCCGAATATACATTACAAATCGTTGGACTGGTTGGATTCATTGTTGGATCAGGAAAGTTCGAGGTCGCTCTTTAACGAAGTCGAGGCAGACATTGTACTCGGCGCAGATATCGTATGTATTTCGCATGCGGTACTACTGACGGGCTAATTATCTTTAGGCATTTGATCCTGTACTCATACCTCCGCTCGTGAAGACCATTTCTCTTGCCCTCTCATTCGAGCGCACTCGACTAGCGCTCATTGCGCTCACTGTGCGGAATGAGGAAACATTTACACGCTTTCTCGGCGAGATCAGTGCGTCATCATTCTCACAGTCGTGGACTATTGGTGACTCAACTTTACGGCTCAGAAAAGGAGTTCCAAGCAGAAGAAGTTGTTCAGGATATCGCTGGAAATCTATTATTGCAGATTCCGGATCAGGTAGATGCTGAGCTTGAAGTAAAGATATTCCAAATCACTCGAGCAAAAGATGCCTAGACTTACCCAAAATATCGAAAGAAGTGTGATGGATCTGGGGATCGATATGACTCCACTTCAGCATTGCTAGGGGGCAGGTGTGCGCATGAGTGGCTGCATGCAAACCGTCCTTAACTCCGGTTTACCTTTTCTATTCACAGTGATTCCGAGTCACATCGACTACGCTCTATTAGGCCATCTATAGGCCAGCTGCATGAGGGGCCATAAGAAGCATCGGAAATTGCGGCAGTTTCCACCTTTTTATACATCCTTGATCTCTCACACTCGTTTAACGGCCATATTTTTGACAAGGGCGATGCCTTGCCCTGCTACCAATAGTAAGCTCCACTTCCCGATGTACGTGAGGATATGGATCAGGTTCTTCGGAACCATCTCCTTCACAGACTATAAATGTGATTTTTATTCCACCACGGTTCTTGGCGATGGCGCGGCATCATCTTCTCTTAGGAGCGTGTATTGTCTGTGCCAACTTCCATTCCCACCATGGCAGGCGATTCATCTAAGAACAAGAAGATGGCTTGTTGCCTGACTCACACGACACCCAAAATGACGTGCATGAGGAGAGCGACACTTCGACTTCGTTGCTGTTACGACAGCATGTATCTGTATGAGAAGCATCGAGAGCGCCCATTGGGTCGATCAAGGTGCGATGTTACCAGATCCATCGGGTCAGCTTCCTTTAGATTCAATTATGGAGTTCCTGTTCTCTGTTGGTGGCGTGGATACGTCTGGTGCGTTCCGACCACGACGGTCATGGACTCCAACTCAATTGCAAGCAGTACCCTGGCTAACGCAAAGTCAGTAAGCATGCCGCCATCCCCGGAGAACGACTTCTCATAACACTCAGAGAAGTTGTACGATGCTAGGTGGATCTGTGGTATACGGGAACAGTTCTCATAGTCCAATATAGGGACAAAAAAGTTTTCAATCTGCACCAAGATCCATTTGTACATCTTCCACTTTTGTTCGACATCGCTCTTATTGTGCATCGACGTGGCTTGATCTTCCCACCCAAGTTCTAAACTGGAAGCATATATACATCCAACTTTGGCGTATTGACATGCCGTGTAGGGAACATTTAGAACCCGTGTTCCGTCGAGTCCTTGCCTATCGCGGACGTGCTCGAGGATCCTGCAGAGACCGTCTGAATGATGGAGTCAACGTAATTGGCTCCTGACCACTTTTGATGCGTCAGTACATCGCATCCGATTTCCTTCTCTTTACGCTGGACGAGGTCAACGTAGGCGAGCATGCCTTCAGTCTTGTAGCGTTCCGCTAGCTCAGCTGTAAAGCAGTGTCAAAAGTGCACAGCGACAGATTTGAACTGAAGCGTACCGGTAGTGACGGCGTTGCTATGCACACCCGCGAGGGAAATTAGCTGAAGAACGAATCTATAAAGAATGTATGAGTACGAGACAAGACTGAAGTTGGACGACGCTCACCCTTCCTTGCCCAGTTCCCAGATAAAGTTTCTCAGGTCGTCCTTTGTGAAACCTCTATCTAACCAATTGAAGCTCGGGCTGAGGTTATACACCATCCATTTCTTCTGGCCGGTCTTTTCTCTTATTTCCCTGGCAAACGAACGCGCCAACTCTAGATCAGGTGTCGAAGTCTCCAGCCATAGAAGGTCGGCATAAGGCGCATACTTGAGCGTGCGAGAGATGGCGGGTGCCAGACCAGCCTGAAGGCGGTGGTATCCTTCCGGAGTGCGTGGAACTGGTTGAATCACACGTGAGCGACTCGGTATGACGACGTCAAGTGAGACACGCACGATCCCAATCCCAGAAGATGTCTATACCAAGAATTTCTTTGGCCACTTGACGGGACTCCGAGTTTGACTTTCCAGCGACACGAGATTTATAGTGCTCGAAAACAGAATCAGGTGAGGATATGGAAGGGGTGGTCTGAAGTGCGCGCTTAACGGCTGATGAAATAAACATGAGTCCAATAAAATGTGAGAGTAGGTGGATCTACCCTCGTCGAAAGTGATCAACGGATGAAAGGCATCCCATTCCTTTTCAATACGCGCAGCATCGGCAGCGTCAACAGCACCTGCGAGTGCCTCGGCAAGCGGTTGTCCCGGAGTAATTGTGCCTAGAATGAATCTGTTTCCACGCAGATCATATCGGTCATTACACGACGGGAAACATGGTGGAAAATCATAACGTACGGATGATCTCCGGCGTCAACGCTTGAACTGAGAAGTCTCCCACTCTCGGCATCGGTTCTCGCAATTACCAACATGGGACATTCCAACATATCGAGAGCGAAACGAGTAGCTACGAGACGAGCGACATGTGTGGACGGTGGCACGAGAACCTTTCCTGCGAGATGACCACACTTTTTACCTCCGTGAAGTTGGTCCTCTAGGTGGATGGCAGAAGCGCCGGATTCGGCGAACAATTTGGCCAGCTTCATGATAGCAGAGGGGCCACCATGACTAGCAAGTTGTAAGTATCACATGGCAGGGGAAGTGATTGGCAAGGTACCCGGTGTCAGCATCCGCGATGATGGGACGGAGGTAGTCGACGTATGGCATGTTTGCGCGTGCCTCTAGGGAAGCGGACATGCGTTCATTGTAATGCTTTTTGTCGTGCAGTTGCTGGGCCCGGAATATACGTTGCACCTGATTTGGAACTGTGGTGTACGGATAGTCACTTGGCGGTGTGAATGAAGTAGAGCCGGAACAAGAGACAGTCCATACCCAAAGTCAGGACCGACCTCATTGCTACCGGTAGTGAGAAGGGAGGAAGCAGCCCAGCCGGATATATAGACGACCTGTTGGTGACTTGCCATCTGGGTCATCTGGACGGGGTCGATGGCACCCAGTGTGTGAACGGGCAGGCCGTTTTCGCTGGCATGCTGAAAGATGCGAAAGAGCTTGTCTGCCAAGAGGGATGCGGGGAGGGGAAGGACTGGCGCAGAGCCTTGTTTGAGTGCGACATCCCGGGGGGAGTAGGGGCGGGAGATGTTAGCGAAGCGAGGACGGGCAAAGTACTCTGTGAGATGTGCGACACGGGCGCTGAACTCTGCGAGCTCTGTTGCGGTATCAGGTGTGTTCACGTGGAGGGTAGGGAAGGCGCGCGTCGAGGGAAGCCGAGGTCGGAGGAGAAACATGGAGAGAGATGAACCTAAACTAGGGTTAGGGTTTCGATGGTATTAACTTCTCTCTCAGTCATCGTGATGGATCTCATCTCCGTGCTCCTCGCTCATTCCCCTTGGTTTAAATATCTCACTAATACCACCCTACCCATCCCATGTCGTCCCTTCGCACTTCCCGTACTGCCCTCGTCCACGCCATACTCACCCTCATACACCCCACCATCGCCAGCAACACCCTGGCATTCCCCGTCCCACTTCCAGCGGAACTCCATCTCCTGATTCGCACTCACCTTCGCGTGCACATCGCGCGCGCACTCCTCGATTCTCTCCACGCTTCTCTCTCCTCCTCGCTCTCCGCCCTCTGCGACGACTGCAAATCGTACTATGCCCACGTCTACGGTCCACACGTAGCCGACTGGCCGGTCGTGCGAGCAGGGAGAGGCTGTCGTTGCACTGCAATCTGTCGCCCTCCGACACCCCCTACCCGGAAGACAACCCGTGTAGATAACCCGTGTCTCGAATTAGATCTCTCCCCACGTCCCCCTATCGGTGACAGGGAGCCTCCCGCCTACTTCCTTTCCCATGTCCAACACACCCTCGCTGCCTACGCGTCCATGGATCCCTCCTTCCCTTACGCGGATGCCCGGATTGCCAGCAATGCAGATCTCGACGCCCTTATTTCTCGCGTGCTCTCCCCTTTCGGTTGGACTGCCACGCAAACCATGTCATGCAGAAACTGGGAATTCGATAACGACGTTTTAATCGTCCCTTTATCCGTTTCCCCCGGCGATCCAGATATTCCCCCCCTCACTCTCGCTGGCCTCCAACTCCAGCTTGACCTTGCCGTTCACGATGACATCCTCGCCACTTCAACACTGCACCCCACCAAGGTCACTTATTTTCCACCGATACCGTCCCCTGCGACCACAGGCATGTCCTTCACTATCCCTCTCCAACTTAGTCTGATCCCGCGATTTTCACAGCTGCACGTTATTCTCTCAATCCTCTTGCCACGAGCTTCATGTCTGCCTTCACCGTCCTCCTGGCAGTCACTTCGTCATTTGCCTTTGCATACGCTTTGCATACGAGCGTATTTCTGGAACGCTTTCTCACAGCATAACCATACAATCGCCTCATTTGACGCACGGACACCTAGATAATGTACAGTACCACACATCACCCTGCCTTTTCTGGAGTTACAGATCCATAACACACGTAACGGACTTTCTGCATTGATAGAATAAATACCGCATAGACATGTAAACACTTGGGCCTTATTCTTGTAATAAGTTTCACTTCTACACGTAATCCCGAGGGAATTTTTTGCATTTACGGGACCAATTGTACCCGGAGTCAACGAGAGACAAACAAATCCAAATAAAGCCGAGCATACAAAAAAAATGTTACAGCTGGTCACTCTGACTTGTTCTCGGGCTCTCTTTATGCATGAACAATGTCCTAAACTTTCAAAAAAGATGGTGAGTTTCATTCAATTGGCCTTCCAAACTCCAATATTGGTTGCGGTGATGAGCAAATATGGATCGATTAGTCTTATAGACATACACATGGTTAAAACCTACCCCATTTATCTGACCCTTTGTATTGCATGTTTCAACTCGCTCGCGATGCTGACGCTTTTCTTTGGTGGGCAGGTGGCTATTATTGTTTTATGGGAAAGACATTACCTTGTCCTGTGTCATTCGTTATTGTTCGAAGTCACCCTTGCTAATGTCATACGTGTTTTACTGTCGCCGTTCCCTTCTTTCATCTTTTGCCAGTTTCACTTCAATTGCATAAATGCAAGCCAGAAACAACCAAGGCTGTGTGATTTAGTAGCGCGATGTTTGACTCGTCGATTGTATTGCCAGACGCGTCTCTTATCAGTGGCACGGCATGGGTTTGATAAACAAGGACACATGGAAATTTCTTGCCAACAGACCTGATAGTACCTTATGGACCCGCATTCGTTCAACATCAACTCGGCCAACGAACTCCGTTTGCGCAGGCATATACGTGACGTCCTCTTGCCTTACGCGCGCGTTCACCTCACATCAGACCATGTCGCGTTTACTGAGAAGGCTGTCGAGGAGGCAAGTCCCTCTACACTCCCCTCACTTTCACCGCCCACGGACCAATCGAATCATTTAGCTTCTCCTTCAAACTCTCGAGTATGCGCCTATGGCGGACGCAACATCATTTTTCCTTCCTACAGATCCATTTGAGCTTCTCACGCGTTCCCTGGACTCTCTCGACCTCACTCCTCCGGAAGAGAGATGGGTTACTCCATCGGGACACGTTAGATATCTTCGGACCCTTTTCCCTCCTCTCGACCCACATGATCTCCGGACTAAGAAATGCTGGCACGAGGAAGATGATCGTTGTGCGTTTTTTCCGCGCATATACGCATGTTGACCAAGGTTTTATTTGTGTCTCAGATGCAAATATATCATTGATGTGCAGACCTATGTCTTCTCCCATCCTCTCGAAACGCGCGAGGCGCGACACTCGTGAAATTGGCGGTACAGAATACCAGGCATCCATCCCTCGTTCCATTTCCACTTTGACGGCATATCTCGATCTTGAAACAGTATCAGTACAGAGCATAGAAGATTCTCCTACGCCTCCTGCAGACGATGTCTTGTGTGTCTTCTCTTCATCGGCGTTTCGCGCAGCACTCATGGCTGACCTGTGTCCTTAGGGATCTTCGCTACAGGCTTGATCACGCCACTAGTATACATGCGCGACCATTGCTCCAATCGGTCTTGGTTCCCTCCGCGCCAGAGAAGCTCGTTGATTGCACACCTAATGTGCCTGAATTTTTAACCCGTGAATCACCGCCCCGGTGCCTTCCTAGCCTACACTCTCCACCGCTGTTCCCTCGAGTTGCGCGGCAGAGGCGCTCTACTCGTAAAGGCGTCCGGGATGATATGGACAGTGGCAGCATGAGTAATCTAACTCGTTTCCCCGACTTGGTCTCTATGCTCCAGGAGGCATCACCAGAGTTGATAGACGGTGAGGACGGTGACATCAATAGCCACCATATGGAGGTCGTCAGTGGGCGATGTGGGTTCACATTGCCTAATGAATCTCATACAGGAACTGACTTCGGTCATATCTAGCGACGTTGACATTTTCCTCGCCACCTCCATGCTCTCCACATTCTTCAGATGGGAGCGAGGTTGATGAACTGTGGAACATAACCCCTCCTGGAACACCAGCAACATCACTCATGGCTGCTAAAATGGGTGTGCTGCCCTTTTCATCCCTTTCCTTACGGGCACCGAAAACTGATAGTATGTCCTAGACGAAGTAGAGATCCCCCGCATACGCAAATTCGGATACAAAAATTTATTGGCCGATGAACGCGCAAAATACAGCGGCGCTGCTGACCTGCTGACGGTGGCAAATAGGTCGGTTGGGAACCCTTTTTCCCGGGGTTATTTTTTCGCGCGAATAAATATCTCATACGATCCCTCTAACCCCATGACATGTCAAGTTCAGGCTTCTTTATCACGTCTTTCATCTCCGCACCTATTCCAATGGCGCAGGCTCCCATATCAATTGCATCCCAGCTGGAGGGTGTCAAGTCTGGCATGCACTCTCCTCACCCCCTCCCGTCTGGCCAAAACGCCTCAAATCCACTACCTGGGCAGCACACATCCATCTCCGAAGAACAAGCTGGTGAGAAAACCTCGGCTGGTGCTAACTTTGTCGAAGACCTTGGGGCACAGCAGTTCGACGACGCAGTCGCAAGCATTTACGTCTCCACACCACAAGATCCCCTTTGTTATATCAGAGAAGAGAAACTAGAAGAAAAGGACATCATGTTGATGGATGGTAAGTTAGATCAATTAATCAGGTCCTGTGTTTCACGAAGCTTTCGTACCGGGTCTTGTGCGGACATCGATAACTATTATTGGCCCCTGTTTGTCGGTGTGCATACTGATTTGAAATTCAGTCCCAAACCTGCCCCCTCCCACAGTGCACCCAAGGGATCCCATTTTCCCCCCTGAAGGGATGCAAACCTTTGTCGCACCAACAAACGAGCTTGGTGGTTTGGGTACTGCAAGTCATGGAAGTAACGGACTCGGTCTTACGTCGTTTTTGAGGCCAGTCAAAGGCATAAAACCTCTAGCACTCGACCTTTCGTGGAGGTTTGTTTACTTCCTTTTACCGTTTTCTTGTTCCACCAAGATCTTCTTATCTCAACTCGTTCATTCCCACCTACTGACATCTTACGTACTTTTCAGGCCATTCAATTTCGGAAAAATGATCCCAACCGACGAGGACGTCGCAGGAATCGCAATATCCATTCAACCAGAGGGCGAGGTACCAGGATACCGCGACGAGAAGTATGAGGAGAAAATTCGAATACTTCTTGACCTAGCCACCCCTCCCACGTCGGCCGAAGAAGTTCAATCGACCTTCATTCCGTACATTCCACGTGGATGCGATGAATTTGGCACGAGCCCTGCTCCCAAACGAAAAGCGGGAAACGACAATATCGAGTACCTGCTTACACATCGAGAGAGGATTAGAGCATCAAATGCGAAATTCCTGCGCGACGCAGAAGTTCAACCAGAAGTTGACGGGGACACCGAGTACCGATTTACACCGTGGTCTCATGGCGATGGACACGAGGATATACCGGACGAGTTGCCGATTCACGAAGAGCAAGGAGACCCACGAGACTCATTTGATCTCGCTCGCCATAGTCATCCCTTTGATGATTCTGGAGTCAGCATCGTGGACAATATCTTCGGCCGGTTTTCAACCGACGAATTTTTAGCTCCGCATCTCCTGCATCCGCCTCAGGACGACTTACTCTATGATGTGGACTCACTCGAGGGGAACAAAGAGAATATCGATAATCGAAGCGAAGACAAGGAAAATGTACCGCCTTGGAACGCAAGCGACTATCAGCCGGTCGGCAATAAACCTGATTCCCCGGCCAACCAATACGATTGGAGCTGTTACTTTGAATTCCCCGAGTCTCAGACTTTGCCCTTCGAGCCACTCTCATTTGCGTCGCAAAGTCAGCTACTGGGGCCGGATGATCTCGCGAATTCAAAGGTTCAAGATGTATCTCTGCCGAGCCCAAACAGCCGTCATACTAAGCGTCCGGAGGATGAACTTGATTCAACTGGAGAACACGAACAGACGAGTTCCAGGCTAACTAAGCGGCGCAAACTGGATGATCTTGTTCCTGCATCCGCCAAGGACCTGTTCTCTACCTTCATTGCGCTTCGCAAACAAGTTCCATTGAGTACCATACAGCTTTCCGAAACCCGAAATGATACTCCAACACCTTATCAAACACCAGATGTCCCCGAGGAAATAGCTCCGCGAGCTGTACCCGATGACCTATTCGATCAACACACGGTTCGTCTTCCCGAGGACTGGGTCCCTGCCGCAGCAATCCACCGGTACCTCGTTTCTATGAACGTCATCCAGAAGCGCGCATTGGTCCGTGAGCTGCAGGGTCATCGCTGCCGAGTCATTCTTGTCGAACGCTCCGATCTTGGCGGCACCGATATCATTGTTGATCCCGATTTTGGCGTGCTATTCATGCCACTACTCGCGTTACCAGCAAATATCAATTCTGCCGTCGAACGTATCTCTGGCGAATCTTGGCGTTACTCGAATCTCCTCGTGATCTTTGAAGCGTTCCCAAGTGCGAAAAGTTATAGGGCCGATCGTTCGCAAGGGTCCAGACCCGTACTATATGCTTACACCCCTCCGATATGCAAGGCTATCAAGAAGCTCCGGCGAAACCTAGGGATCTCAGAAGGCTGCGGTACCATGAACCCAGAATGCAGGGTTACCTGGGCATTTGCGAACGATGTTCAAGAGGCTGCAAGACTCGTGAGGTGTTTCGGAGAGGAAGTATGTGCAATCTCGGCGGAACGAGATTATGGACTCCAGTGGGACAACAGAGAATGGTTGGAGGAAGAGGAGCGAGAAGTACGTGTTTTGATCGTGTTCGAGGGTCTGCTATGCACGTGCCATTGACGCGGCTCTATCCCAGGGAGAGTCTATGCTCGCCTCTGTGCATGGCATGAACGCATTCGCAGCTTTCGTGATGCTGTACAACAAGTCACTCGATACTATCTTGGAGTTGTCACCTGAAGCTCGGCTGGCAGAATTTGGTCCGTTACTTGGGAAAGAGCGTATGGTACGCAGATCATCCCTTCTTTTCCCTATCGAATCTACCCCTTTGATGTAGATAGGGTTCAATGGTGTCATCGAGGGCAGATTACGGCAAATTTCACCTGACATCACAGATTGCGTTGTAGACCCTGGACAATGATGTCTTCAAAGATACGTTGGAGTGAATAGACTTACCATCGTGTGACAGGGACTAATATTAATGTAATTCCTACTGACTTGATATTACAGTTGTAACTAATATGCATTCTGCGGCATGCTCTGCGGATGCAGTAGTCCAAGCTATATCTCACATGAGAATGAGGTGCGTGTAAAACTTCCTCTTACGTCCTCCGCTATTCTGGCCATCGAAGCGCTCGTACGGAAGCGAGCACCATCCGGACATGACTCACAAATAATCGACAAAACATAAACCAAGAACGATACGTGGGCCGATTTCTGAAACACTGCCCGTCGAGAGCCTTCATACAAAAATAGACCCAGCGTTGCATGATAAGCTGCGGAAATATCACCATAGACTGGTTATAAACTGCGTAGACAATGTTACAAAAGGCAAGTCTCTCTGTGCATAAAGGGTACCTTGCACGATTTCGCAATTGCTTTGATTATTTGTGATAGCTTGCGCCTCGGTTTCTTTGGTTCTTGCGCATTTTCGGTGCCATCGGTTTGGCGTCGGCGTGCGCGATTCTTCTTCTCTACGGCGGTATGTAACACATCCTCTACCGGTCCCTCCTTGCAAAGGTTCGTGCTCTCTGGAGAGACAAGTGGGCTTTGCGTCTGCTATGAGGCTTTTAGGACTGTGTCGAAACCAATTGAAGCATACGAATTTGACTTACACCCAATATCGATCTCAACCGCTTGGTGTCCCTCTGGGAACCTTCGCTATGCTCCACCATAATGTCACGTTCCAAGGGATTTGCCGATGGCCGCTGACAACAGTTCACTATAATGTATGTCATCGCCGGACTCAGAAAGACTTACCTGGAGTAGCGAGGAACTATCACTTTCCCTGGTATCGATCACGAGACCCGAATCCAAGCTGGCTTGAGGTAACTCCCAGATATAAACTGAGGAGTCGCTGCATGCTGTAGCCAGGAGCCGGTCGTCGGTCGAGAAAGCGATGCAATTGACTTCGTTGGGGTGTGCTAGAATCGCCATCTGCTCAAATGTCATGGCATTCCATATCTTGACAGTGTTATCACTAGAGGCGGTCGCCAAGCAACCACCATTGTTGGAGACGGACAAGGAGTATATGCTACTCTCGTGTGCATGTACGGGTTCGCCAATGATGCGACCCGTCGAGGCATGCCAACGACGAAGGAAACCATCACTTGAGCCAGAGAGGATCTGGGTTTCGTCTCGTGACCAGGCAACTGCCCAGATTGGCGTTTCGTCTGCCTTCATTGGTCCGACGAGCAAATGCCCTGATTCCCAATTCCAGATGCGGAGGCAACCATCCCCTGAACCCGTGAGTAATCTGCAGTCCCTTTGCGAGAACTTGACGCAGTTGATCTGCTTGTCGCCAGTTAGGTAGGTTTCGTCTCGCACGATGCGTCCGCTTTCGGTATCCCAGACGTTAATGTTGTGATCGAATGATCCACTAGCCAGGTAGCGGCAGTCACTTGAGATGTCTAGATATCTAACACTGGCCGTGTGGCCCTTCCAAGGACTGTCAACCTCCGCCAGGACATCCATGTCCCAGACGTTGACGGATCTATCAAGGCCACCACTGGCGAGTCGCCTTCCGTCCGGGAACAAAGCAAGGCAAAATACTGGGCCGTTGCTGCTCCCCAGAATGACTTCGGATGCACACTCGAGGCTCCAGAGACGAATGGAACCGTCGTTGGAGGCGCTGACGAGCTCTTTCCCGTTTGGGAGAAAGACGACGGCCCAGACGATCTCGCTGTGCCCACGAAATGTTCCAACAGGCTTTGGCCGTGGAAGATGGTCGAGTGAGAGCGACAGCATCGTAAAGTACCGCCCGAGCTAGGGGGTACAGAGTGGAGAGAGTAATTTGGTTTTGGTGTTTGGGGACCCAGGGTCTCCCTTGGACAAACCCTAAAGGCACGCAGGTCCTGGGTATCACGCATGCTGGACCAGCAGGCGGACGGCAGGCGGTACAGATCAATGACTGGGATTCCAGACTGTTTGAGTGATTGCAAGGGCCATGGAAGTGAAGGTCGGACCCCTGAGTGGGCTGGCGCTGATAGCTCGTGGGAGCGCACGAGACGCTGACTCTCAACCCCGTATTATCTTCCTCTTCCTCTCCCTTTGCCGTGTCGCATGGTGACTAGCGTGTGAGCAAGGCAGTGTCCCATTCAAGGTTGGATCAGGTCAAAGAGTGTCAATAGGTGCTCCTTGTCGCCTCGTCGTTGACACGCCCTGCAACTGATTTGCTCAACTTTTTTGCTAGATGAACCCCGAGTCACTGGGATCACTACGCTCAAAACTTTCAACTTGCCCGCCAGCAAGGGATTAACCACGATGCAACGCGACGGTGCGATCGACCATCATCCCTGCGGTCAAGTCGTGCTCACGGCCTCATCCGTACGTAGGAGTCGGACCTGGAAATCCGTTTCGTTCTAAGTTAAATTATTCATCCAAGGTTTAATCCAAACGTCAGAGTTGACCCTCTGTGGCAACTCTTGGCCCTGCTGGCACACCTATTTTCTGGATTCACTGTCTTTCGGGTAAAAAAATCGGTCCGAAACTACATAACTATACGGAACAAAGAACGAGTCTGCATACACTATTGGTAACTCTAAGAATAAGATGGTGATATCATAGTGCTAAATAATACGGAATAGGTCCGAGGTATGTACCAAATCGTTCAGAATTTGAACCCGCCAGCGAGTCCCATCACGTTTCCAGGGTCCACCTCCTTCTTCATCTTCGTCAGCTTCGCTACGTTTTCCCCGTATATTGCCTCGAGGGGCGTATCTGGATGGGCATAGTTCCCGTACAGATGTAGCTGCTCCGATTGTGATGCGTATGCCTGAAGCCTGGCCGCACTGTCTTTCATCCCTTGGATTATCACATCATCGGTTGTTCCGTCACCAGTCCATCCAAAGAGAATGCTGAGGGGAGAGAACTGCCGGGCCCTCGACGGAGGCCATGCGGACGACAACGTAGTGTGGTTGTAAATATCCGGTAGGAAAGGCTCAGCGCTTAAACTGGCGTATCCATAATTCAGAGGAAGTGTAGTTCCCTGCAACTGAATAATTGGACGGAGGTGAGGGCACAATAATGCACAAATGTTTAGTAACTTACAACGCTTTCATTCATCATCATCTGCAAAAGGTCTTCGGGATATTCGGCCACAGATACCGTGGCAAAGGATGCTCTACTCGCGTGAGCTGGCTAGCTTGAAAGTGGGTGCCGAGTGACCTCACCGTAGACCCCAGGTCCCATTCGCATTCGAAGATTCAACAAGCGATATAAATGACCGGGTGAAGACCTCCGTGTGGCTGTTGTTGGTCATAAAGTCGTCGAACAGACCAGCAGGCGGTGTTGGAGCATTATAGAACAAAACGGCGATATTAACTGGCTATCAATCTGTCAGTTTAACTTTCACATGGGGCACACGGCAAGTGGCAGCTCGAGGTGGGCCAAGTCACGTGTGGTCAAGTAGGACTTGGATCCCATACTTACTGCTCTCAGGTCCCCCAGTTGACAGTACCCATACGAAGCGATCATATTTGCATTTGGGTCCGTATTACTTGCTGCAAATTGAGCAGTAGCTTTTGTCAACTGATCGGGGCTATTGTAGGTGATGGTGCCGCCCTGTCAGTAGAACAGCCGAACATGTTATTGACCTGGGCAGCTGATATGTGGAAGAAATCACTTACCCAAACTTGCGTTTGTGGAAAGGTCCTGAACGTGAACCGCGTCACGACACCCTACATTGTGATAATTCGGCCCGAAATCATTACCAGATGTACGTGTACTTACGAAGTTGTTGAATCCACCCTGCAGACAAGTTAATATGCAATGAAAGGTCGGGTGCACAGGAAACCATACCTTCAATGCAAAGAAAAGATCCGCCTGGGAGGCGGTGACGTTCGTTACCGTACCGTTGGGCAGTACGAGCTCAAAGGCCTCCACCATATCAATAGCCAAGCCATATAGATTCGCGTGCCAAGAGTACCCTACGCGGCCATGAGATTGGCCCACAGCTTGGAGCATGCACAAAGTGGCTAACCCACCTCCTCCGAGCGTGAAGCCAGCCACGCCAATTCCCGAGACTCGAGCTCCCGCGACGTTCATTCCGTGTGGTTCCAGAGCAGCATAGACGTCATCCCAAATCATGCCTGCCCCTATTGCGGCGGTTTGTGTAGCACTGTCATACCTCACACCCGAGAAACGGTACATCGCGATTTGTACGCCGGGAGTAGAAGAGAAGCCTGGGCTCAAGGAGTGCCCACCGCCCTTGACCTGTGGAACATTGACTCGAGGTGAATTACATGGACAATAAACAGCACTCGTTTCAACTGACGGCGAACGGGCATCTGGTCCTTCCCAAGATTTCGAGCTGTTGGATGCACGCCATTAAAAGGGGCACAGTGGGGCAGATATGGACACTTACAGCAATGCCAATGTCTTTCGCCGTACCAGGCTCGAATGCACACGCAGCCTGTTGGGTACTCGAACTAGCAAAGTGGCCAATGGCCCTCGGGTACGGTTCCGTTCCTGTTGAGGACGCGTGTCAATTATGCACCAACCATTGCAGAATCTCGGACCATCGAAGAATACTTCTGAAGCGTCTGAGACTGATGATGCAATCTCCAGACAAACTTCAGACATGTTGGTTGACGGTACATGGAAAGGAAGGGGAGCGGGAGCGGTGGTCGTGTGTCCCCCACGATCCGCCCAGGGCGACGCCACGAGTATGCCCAACAAGGGCAGTAGCGTCCGAATCATGACAACGAATGGGTACAAATTCTGAAGAAGCCAAGGAGAATAGGGTTGAAGTGAGTGATGGAGGTCATTAAGAAGGCTCCGCTTTTCATCACATGCGTCAGCCAACATGAGGCCCAACTAGCCAACTGCAGTAAACGCTGCGTAAAATAAGTCCATGCACAGCGCGGCGGTGACCATGAGGCCTACCACGGCACCGGCGGACATATAGTGGGTCATTACCTGCCTGCAAAACCGTATTACCCGTCCCTGAAGTCCTGACGCTCCTCCGTAGCAGACTCCAACTCATTGAACAGGTCTCTGCCAGGGGACTCCGTTGGTCCACACGCCATTTGTCGCAAAGTGGTGATCGACGAACACAATTGAGCAGTGTGCGCTCATTATATAAGCGCTTCTGAATATTGTCGACGATCGATGTGCAGATGCCCAGTGACAGTTTCCAACAACCTGACAACTTCCTGCTCACCGCCGGACTCCTAGTCGAGAGCGTCCAGGCCGCCTATTGCTGTTTCCGTCCCACCCATTGTCCCGCATCGAGTTGCGTGTTTCATCACGGAATTATATGATGCCGTTTGCTGTCCTTCACTTCATTGCATACTTCCAGACCTTCATTTGTTCTATGCATGGTTGGGTCAGCATGAATTCCGCGGATAATTTTCAAGATTTCTGCATGTCTTTGAGCGCGTGAGAGGCGGGAATTGCAAGACGTCATGCAATGGCCTGTCGCTACCGATGGCCACTCCAGGAACACCATCGGACACTTATTTGATGACCATTGATCCAGGGGTGCGGTGTGGCGTTATGGCCTGGACACGCGTCAAGCGTGCACCCAGGGTTAATGCGAATGCCATGGGTCAACGAGGATGAGAATATACAAAATTAAGCGAATAACAACAGAGCAGAGCAACCAAGACGAATCTAGCTGATATAGGTAGATGTGTGGAGATGAGAGGTAAAAATTAAGCCTGGAGATTTATAAAGTCCAATTTGCAAGCGTTAGCGGAAATGCCTCGTGTTTCACCAAGATGCGTAGGGAAATTAATCATCAAACCAAACATGAATGGCTACTCATGGTCGAGTGTCATGTACGGGTATGTCAGATTCGGGTGGACTTTTTGGGGGATGATCTCGAACTGGGACGTCTCAGGACTAGTCCGGCTTTCTGCTTGCGAATCTCGGGAAGTAGTGGAGACCCGCGATTGAGACCGAGACGGAGACCCTGGTGTTTGCACGGACCATGCAGGGGGGATCACCGATAATAGGTCGTGTGACGCTGACGAGTGATGACCCGGACCCGTCTTTGCCCATCCGGTCGACTTCCGTTGCTCGAGGAAGTTACTTCCAGTCCGAACATGATTGGATGCAAGATACTGTGGTGGAAGTTGAGGACTAGGTGGTATGCCGCCATCTAGAACACTCGGTCGCCTTGCCTTGATCGTCTCATTGGAGATAGGTCGCTCCGAGCTCTTGCGAGGCTCGGACCCATTCATTGGCTGTTGTGACGCTGCGCCAGTGACAGACTTCCACGATTTCAATATAGATTTGCGAACGGTTGGTTTCTCTTGGGGCGGTGCATTAAGGTGGGCAGCGGGTAGATTTGGTCGAGAACCTGAAAGGGAGGGTCTTGATGTTTGATCGAACTGTGGCTGTCCCACATGCGGTTTGCCATTCACACCCCTCGGAACAGGTGGTGCCATGAATTGGTCTGTTGAGGTAGGCGGTAGCGGGGAACTGGAGAGCTGGAAGGAAGTCCGTGCAGGTGTTGGTGGTTGAGGGAGAGCGTTGGATGATGATTTACTCCTGCGCCACAATTTCTTCAGACCTTTCACGCTGACAAGTGGTGTGGCCACCTTTGCTCTGTCACCTTGGTCCAGTACGCCCGACGAGTCAGCGGAGAAGCGGCTAGCAGGAGTCGTAGAGGAGAGTGACCCTGAGCCTTCGTCTATCGATGACCCCGATGAACTTGAGCCAGTCGGAGGTTCATAAGAAACTTTTTGCGTCACAGGGTCCCAGTAACTTTGCATAGGTGCGGTATCAACTTCATAGAAGGATGGGTGACGGCCAAATGGATCTGGGGAGAGGGGAATTGGGGAATCGCAGGTGATGTTTGCTTGGCGAGTGGGCGTCCCAGGGTATATGGCCAGTTCGAGTTCCCGACGTCGTACTTGGCTTTCTGTTGGTGCAGTGGAGGAAGGGCTGGATGCAGACATAAAAGCCTTGGGAGCACCAGTAGAAACGCCATTCAAAGCCAGAATTGGTGTTGAAGGGGGGAGATTCGCAGCTTTTAGAGGAGAACCATTTGCTGGCTTGTTCACCGAAGAATGCGGGACAGATGGCCACGCATTACGTAATGGACTTGGCGTAGGTCTGATAATCCATTAGACGCGGAGAGAAGTGGTCATAGATAGCACCTACTCAACTGGTGTGCGCAACTGTGATACGCTTGAGAGGTTGCGGCGATGTGTCATCGTCGGATCTTCCTCCAGCTTTGCTGTCTTCAGTTGCCGAGGTGAGAATTGGGCAAGGGTCTAAAAACGCTGGTCAGCTCATACCTGAGCAGAAATTTAATAATACTCACCCTCTCAATCTCATCAAGTTTTGCCTTCATGAGGTATTGACTTCGCCGTCGATCGTTCGGGTCATTCTCGTCGTACTGCAATAACAAGTGGTTAGTCCAGGGGGCGAAGGGCAAGGAATAAGTGTGTCCAACCTCTTCGTCATCATCCCCTAGATCCAAACCAAGGTCCAGATCTTCAAATACAGTGCCTACTCGTTTCTCTTCCCCAAGGCTCCGTGATCGTTGATACTCTTGCTCTAAATCAAGAGACAAACCCTCTTTGTCTCGGAACCCTGCAGAGTCTGGGTCTTCGTCGATCAAGTTGTTCGTTGGTGATTTGGGAACAAGAACCAAAGGCGTGGGTCGCCCTGTGGAAAGTGACGACTTTCGTTTTGACTCCGGGGAACCTGGAATTGATATACCAAGTGAAGGGCGGGACTTTCGTTGCATGATGTCTCGAACTTCGTCGACATCGTTGGCGTCACCACTTTCCTCTTGGTTCTGTTCGGGAAACGTAGTGAGTGACGCTGCGTCCAATGCAAGCTCTACCACGTTGGGGTTATTGACCTTGCGCTTCATGACGTCTGATTCAGCATGGATTTCCGCCCAAGTGTCAGCATCAGTGCCAAACACATCGCCAAGTGGATCGTGTCCCATAGAAGTCATGTGTGCAGCTGCATCGGCGTCCAGGGATTCTGAGAGAGGTGCATATTCTGCATTCTCAGGGTGCTCCCCTTCATCGAAATCATGTTGAGAACGCAAAAATGGGGGCTTCTGCATTCTCTGTACCAATTTGAGGTCATACGGCACTCGCTTCTCATCCGCTGAGCTACT
This sequence comes from Xerocomus brunneocitrinus, assembly GCA_038093375.1. NCBI lineage: Eukaryota > Fungi > Basidiomycota > Agaricomycetes > Boletales > Boletaceae > Xerocomus > Xerocomus brunneocitrinus. The sequence goes on along the minus strand of JBBPSB010000021.1, from coordinate 11,017 downwards.
CGAGTCGAGAGTACGTGACTGAGAATCAGAACGATGACTAGAACGACTTTCTGTCCGTTTTATACGTCGACTGCGGACCCAGGGTCCATACCAGGTAGCTTTTCGTCTGTCAATATCAAACTCTACCTTGGCGAGGATTGGTATTATTGAATGCGAGTTCAAACCAGGCAGTTTGATGCCAGGAGGTCCATTATCTGAGGAGTGCGAGGTATCAGGAGTATTCGGCTCTGAGAGCAGCGAGGTTCCCGCGGACTTTTCATGAGACCGGCTGTCCGACACACATGACCCGGTGGAGGTGGAAGGGGTGATGGGATACGCGAGAGGACGTGGCTGCTCAGCCCGCGCTGGGGTGACCAAAGGGCGCAAGGCCTGAGGGGGAGCGCTGGGTTCCACGGTCAGACCAAGGCCGACAGGATTCGGGGTCCCACTTCGAGATAACGCAATGACCTCATCTCGTTCTGCGCGAAGCACTCTTGTCCAAATGTGTTTCCATATCTCCTCCGACAGCCTTGGGCCTGGCTCACCTCCGCCGGTATCGCAGGCCAGAGAAGCAAAAGGCATGGGGCTGTTCTGCCTGCTCTGCGGAGGGGGGGTCACGAGATAGAGGACGATTCCCATCGTGCTGGGTAAAGCATATTCCCTTGCGATAACGAGGAGCTGTGCATGCAGGGTAGACTGGAGGGTCACGAGGGTTCCGCGGCGAAAGTGTGTATGATATCCAGACGCGTTCAACGGCGGGGGAGCGAGCTCGATGGCATCGGGGGTGTCAGCTTCATGGGGAAGATGTGCAGGAGGAATTACGTGTAACAAGTATTTGGACTGAACCGAAGATATGAATTGAAGGCCAGTTGCGGTGGATGGTGTCATAGCGCGCCAGGTGATATCAGCATTTGGCGAATTTCCTAAATGGACCTGGGATGAAGGGTACGAGGTCATCGCGGGCATTGGGGTAGGAACACCGAGCGCATTGGCGAGCTTTGCGAGTCGATAGGGTGAAAGTGGTGCGCGTGGAGGGCCCCACCCCGGTACCGGTTGGCTCTGGGAGTGCGTGGAGCCATCAGAGATTCGTTGTGATTGCATGACACGAGCGAAAAGACAGATTCAGCACTTGCAGGTACGCTTATATGACCTGAGCTGGGAGAACATGAAATACAGAGATACACACCTCGAGGAACCGGGGCGGGTATGGTCATAGAAAGTCGTCAGTGCTGGACGTCGAGCTCACTGACGAGCGGGAGAAGGGTCAAAATCTGTAGCAGTGTTCACGTGACCTAGACCATTGTATGATCGCAATTGTTTTCCCGTCACTAGTATAGTACATTAACAGGGTATTAACTTATAATTTATAACGTTTTGATGTACACGAGGACAGCCTCGAGATAGAGATGCGTTTGATGCGTGAGAAGTGGCATACTGGGGACTTGAATGATCTGTGCTCGCTGGTGACTTGAAGTTATTGTCCTTGTTTCTCTTCTCTTCGTCTACTTTTTATCTACACTTGCCCCATTTTCATTTCAGTCCACGACCCACCCACGTCCGCAGACAATGGATCAGCACCAGCACAACCAGCATATACCCGATGATCACAACCCAAATCTCGCTCAGACAGGTCCTTATGGCTATTATCCTACCGAGCACGACACCTCTTACTCTCTCGCGTACAACCACCAGATGCACCACCAGCACTCTTATCCGCTTCAGCATCCTGCCACTCATCCGCGTGGGTGCACTTCCTCGCGTTTTTTTACTCGCCTTTACCTCATGTTGATCTGATAATGGGACTCGTGTACTTTGTATGTAGGTCATCTCTCCGCGCCAGACCTCCATCAAGGCCTGCAGTTCCATAATCTCAGCCTCATGTCCACGCATCAATATCCGCCACCCGTGTATACCTCATCGCCACAACATGTGTCAATGGCCCTGCCTGCTGGCTCTCCCCCTCCGCCCTCCCCTCACATGTATGATCCCTTGTCCCCCCCCATTTCAGGATCAGACACATCAGCGGACGGCATCTACCACCATTCGAGAAACAGCAGCGGGACCGGCTCCCCTTCATCGTCCAGAGGAACCAGCCTAGTACATCGCAATTCCCTACGTTACAACCCGACCCCTTCCCCCACAACAAGTTCCTCCGGCAGACGTGGTCGTGGTCGCTCCTTGAACGACTCTGACGACGAAGATATGGGTGCCACCTTTGTTGAAAACCTCGCCCACTCCCGCAAAGAAGCGACGCGGCGGCAAAGAATTGAAGCTGAGCAGAGGCGCAGAGACGAATTACGCGACGGCTATGCGAAATTGAAAGACGTCCTCCCTGTTTCAAACCAGAAGAGCAGCAAGGTTTCGCTGCTCGAGCGAGGTAGGCCAGGCGCTCGTCTTGATGGCCTTAGTCTCACCCATCTATGTTTAGCAACCAACCATATCATCTTCCTTGAAAAGTCCACACAAGAGATGCAGGCCCGTCTTCTTGTGCTGGAACAGGAAGTACAACGGTTGCGTGCTGTCAACGAAAAGATTTCGCTGGGTGTTTCCGGCTCACCCTCGCCCTCCAATAACATGCATGGCGTTGACAGCAGGCCATTGTCTCCCCCGCCAGATCCAGGGATGCAGAGCCACTCTCTCACGCATGTGCAGGGACAAGAGCCTCCGCGGGAGGACTCTCGTAGTCCAACCACGTCGGAAGGGTACTGAATGCATCCAAATCAAACGCACCGGCGCTGCTATAACGGACGCTGCCCCTTTTCTTCATTCTCATTTCCTTAGGTTTTAACATTCTTGCTTCATTGCACTTTCTGTATTTTTGTATTCCTGCTCTGGGCGAAACAAAGGGAGAAGGCGACAAATTTGAACTCGGCGAGACTTGTCGAGCTTGCGGCGCTGGTCGTGCAGCCCGGTGCGCGAAATCAAGTCAAAACACTTCCTTATCCATTCACCACCCTTCCGCGGCACTGTGATGACTCGACGTTGCTGGCCGGCTGCTCAAGTCTTATCGTGTCGATCCGAGAGCGCGCGATGATTATCGTGCCATCTTGTTGATCGATGGCCCTATCGATTTCTTTTCCGCCCCGTTTTCCCCGACCCCAGTGGATCGGTTCAAGTTCGCCCAATCTCCCTTTTCCCCCCTTTCCCCACTTCTCTTGTCATATTTCTCGACACCCACCCACATTGCACCTTCTCGACGGCCAATCATCCGTTCATCGATACCATTCAGCACTTTGACATACCTCACGCGACACTCTGCAACGTCCATGATTGGATGCTTGTCCAGCTTCTACGACCGCAGGCACGACTGAACGACTGAACGACCGATTCTCGACGAATATTGCACGAACCCATGCGACGCAACAAGCGAGGAGCATCCTCGTTTTATGACAACTCATCCGCTGAAGGCCAGCTGCTCTCACCGACTCATTTTTGGAAGGAAAGCACGTTTTGCCCTTGGCTTTCCTGGGGGGAGCTATTGTTGTCAGCGGGTGCCCGCTCTAGCAGTGGGCTGGAGATAAAAATGGATTGCCGAAGCGGGGGATGGTGATGGACCGCTCTCGAAGGACTGATCTAGCACAGTGAAATTGTTTCGATACATCCGATTTACTCTGTTTTCATAGTCACCGCGCATGCATATTCCCTTTTTTTTTGCCTGATGGCTGGGCTAGATTTCATATGGAATGATGCGGCGGGTGCCCGCTGGCTGTCTGGCGCTAGGGTAGGGGTAGCACCCTTGATGTCAATCGAGCTCAGTGCTCAGCAATCTCTGACATCGCAAGGCAGCCCAAGGGACAGATCGACGAACTGCGAACCCTGAAAGCGGGATCCTTGGCCACTCAGGAGGCCCACGGTGCTGCGGCGCAAAAGGATGACATTCAACATAGCCGGCGGCCGGAGGCAAGTCAAATGCCATCGGCAACCTGCCACCAGGCAGTGACTAGTGACCCCTGGCCCGATGCGGAAGAACTAGCAACAGGTACAAAAGTTTTACGGAGATATAATTAGGTTGATGTTCCTCAGCGTCAGGCTCAAAACAAGACATATGAACATGTGAAAGGACGCTGGCGGTAATGGTCGGGTGTTTCCACGCAGCTGCGCTCGGATGACAAGGGGTGTTGACCCTGATTGAATGTATGTACAGCAAGTGACTGAACTAGAAAAAGAGCCGGATCTTGAGCGAAAATGGTCGACAACGTAGGTGATGCGAGTTGGGCGGAGGGCTTGACTGGATGCGTACGTGACCGGCATCGGGGGGCTGAGTGGTCCGTGTGTGCCCATAAGGTTACGCCAGCGGTGGCGCACAATGTACTCATAGGCCCTTGTGCTCTGGTGGGGGATGTGTTTGAGCATCCCGGATCAGCAGAATCGGTGCCGATCAAGGAGAGGTCAAACAAGATTGAGCCATTTTGCGGTAGAAGAGAGTCAGAAGGAGTAAGACTGGGCAAACTGCCGAAAGAAGAATGGAACGGCGGAGATGAAATAGACAAGTGCAAGACATTCCATTCTTTGTAGGACGATTATCAAAAGGGAAGACATGAGGCTGGGAGTGGCCAAAGGGTTCAGTGAAGCAAAATCAAAAAAAGTACGATCCACCCACCAGTCACGAGTGGCGATGGGGATGTCCGATGTCATATCACGCTTCCACGCTGGAGCGACTGCCAAACCCGCTTATTCTCAGCGAGACCGTACAAACAGCGCATTCTGTTGGCAAGCGATCAAGGGACATGCCATCCCTTTTCATCTCGTTCATTTCAGAGCTTCTGAAATGGAAGCGAAGCCAATTCCTCGCATCCAGTCTCACCATATCGAACGTTCTGACCTCTTCACCCTAGCCAGACTCGCGTGACCTGATCGTTCGACGGAGAGTGTTCTGGTCCAAGTTTTATGGTCCCCTGATTTCGCTATGACCATGTTGGGATGCGCAGAGACTATTCCAAACTGAGCAGGCCACGCTGCTGATGCGCCCTTTTTACGACGTGCTTCGCTCGCTAAGCGGTTGTGCGCGAATGATCTTTTTGGCTGGAGCTAGCTTGACGGTCAGGTGTTTGAGAAGCGGGGGTGACGTGACGCTCGAGACAATCGACCTACTCCCGATCAGCGGAGTCCCCCTCGAGCTTGTAGGATGGGAAGCCGCGGGGAATCAAGGGGAATTATCGTGACCCACGGATTACCCAGAGAGGCCGCCCAGCTGGTGCGTGTCCTTGCTTAAAGTCTAATTACGTGGCTAGGGTCACGTCACTGCCATCTGTGCGAATATGGGGGAAGATGGTGTGGTCTGATGGGGAATGTTGAGATGCTCATAAAATGTGACATGTAAGAGAGTCGCACCGATCTGCATATGACCTCAGTGGTGACAGACGCACAAAGGCCCTTCTGGAGCGGATGATAAGATGCAATTTCAGGGTGTGAGATGATCGGGGCAGTGCGAGAAATGAATAAAACGTTGCCCATGTCACAGAATGGAGGGGTCGACACCGGCGGCAATCCTCGGCCACACCGGATCTTGCTGCTCAGCAGATCCGGAGCCGCGGGAAAAAAATGCGGTGCGGAGATAAATTGGAAACTCGCAGGGCACGGGGGGTCTCTCGTTCCGCTCTTTTGGTCCCAGACTGCCTATCTTACATTTCCTACTTGGGAATATTCCATTGCAGGGACTACAAATACCGGCACACGAGGCCGAACTCCCATTTATGGAACTGTGTGATACTATTACCATATCGGGTCTCCGTGTTTTGGCTTGGGACGATATTTAGACGGGATCAGATGCGCTGCTATTTCCTCATCCTCTCCCTTAAAACTCCCCCGACCTTCTCCTCCTCCCTACCCGACGTTTCTTTTCTTTTCTTTCTTTTCTTCTTCTTCTTCGCTTTTGTGCTCTTTTGTGCGATCAGGACAACAACACCGGCTCTTTGTTGTTTTCACGTAAGTCAATCCCAGCTCATCCGAGCGTTCACCAACCCATATAATCAGGTCCTTCGTATTCCAGTTCTTTTTATTCACGCTTTTTCATCTTTGCATCTCGACGACGCCATGGATTCCACTCTCCTCGAGCACCCCCGCAGCCCCACCTTCATGGATGCCCCTTTTACTTACGACTCTCTCTCCAACCTCGAGTATCTTCAGTACCCACAGTCTCCCTATGGCGTCTCCACCATGGCTTGTATGTCTATTCTTTTGCACAGTCACGTGTCGCTCACCCCTCACCCAGTGCCAGGTCCTTCTTCTTCGTCTCCGCGTCTTGACTTCAACACTCTCAACCTGACCAACACCATCGGAGAGTACTCGTACACCCCTTCTGCCAACTACACCACTGCTTCTCCTGGTCGTCCCTACACCCCACCTGAGAACGGCATTTCCCCCCCTGCCGTCTACAACCTCAGCGGTGGCGAGCTCTCTTCCGATGGTCTCACTTCTGGCAGGCGCAGCCGCGGCAGTGGCACGCATTCCCCCTCGTCGGTTCACAGCGTCCCCTACGCTTCCGTTCCTCGCTCTCATCGTTTCAACCCCATCGCTGCTCCCGCGACCCGCTCGGCGGCCAAGGCGCCACGACGCAAGTCGCGCAACGATGACTCAGATGAGGACGACGACGACTTCCAGCCTGCAATCACCACTGGAAACACTACCGATGTTCGCCGCGAGACCATCCGTCGTCAGCGCATCGAGTCCGAGCAGAGACGTCGCGACGAGCTTCGCGATGGCTACCGCAGGCTCAAGGATGCTCTTCCCGTCTCCAACCAGAAGTCTAGCAAGGTTTCCCTCCTCGACCGCGCCACTACTCACGTCAAGTACCTCGAGATGACCGCACAACAACTCCAAACGAGGCTCCAACAGGCTGAGAATGAGGTTCAACGACTCCGCACGTGCGTATCCCATTTCATATCTACTCCCCAAGCTCACTCCCCCATCCAGTGTCAACGAGGCGTTGATGCTTGGCACTGCCGAGCAGAGACATGCTGCCGCTGCCGCTGCAGTCGCCGCAGTATCACAACAATCACAGTCAACCTTTTGATTGTTGACCTCACGTCGTCACGAACTTCAAAATGCCCCACGTTGTCGGTTACATTATCTTTCATGGACTATTATTGCAGAGATGACTCGCATGACTGGAATACCTGCCTGGTTGCAGGTCGCATCACTAACAATGGACACTTCGCATCGCACATTTTTTTTATTCTGCATTGTTTACGACACCCCACCCCTCACCCTTGCGCGTCCCTCGGGTCGGCTGCCCCATTCTCATCTAGTACTTTTCCGGCATCCTTTGCAGACAATTTGGCCGCGCCACACGCTCTGTCAATCTTGCCCGATGGTTAGCCTGCGGTTAGCCGCTGCCTGGATCGCTTCAGAGCTGGAGATTCCGAAAGATTGGACCCCCTGGTCTCGGTTGATGGAAGTTCAGACAAGACACCGACGCAAGACCGCAGCATCATCAGAGCCTCCTGGTCACGCCGCTCCTACGAGCGGCGTGCTTGTCTCGAGTTGCTTGCGCGCCCATCTTGCATTCCCTCTCGTCCTCTGTCGACTTCATGTCCCATTCCAATTCCGTCCACGCGCACTTGTAGGCGGACGACCTCTTAGTTGGGGTTACGTGCCTCGTGCGAGCCGATACACCGGCAATATCTCCACCCTCCCATGTCTCTTGCATCGCCTTGCCGGTTTAGTTACCCCTCAGCACGTACTTGAAGCGGACCGCATTGCACGTATTGTTTATTACGCCCTGATTTATACGCATTCATGTCACAAAAGTATGCGACTGATCACCGCTTGCTTACGACTCCCTCCTTCCGTCCAGACCCTGCAGGCAAGCAATGGCGAGACGTCGACATATCTTGCATCGTGCCCATTTGCGGGTCTCATTGTATGAGATCTGTGCTTGGGTATTGGTGTATCCTCGGTTGGCATTCGCGGAGCAGGCTGTTGATGAAAGATCGTTCAGGACACGAGATACTCGGTTCAGTCAAGATATCGTTCCTATTGTGCTCGCCCCTCGCATCTCGCCAGTCGAGGTACGATGGATGTGCTTGAGCGCCTGGAGCGAGTCGTTGATGGTACTGCGTTATTTCTGCTCGCTTGCGGGCGTCTGAAAGAATTTCATGCCTCACTCCAACTCGATGTTCCTTGCTTCCCCCGTCTTGCACATGCTACTTGCTCTCCCTTCGCTGTCTGGTACCATCGTTATCCGCCTCTCTCTTTGACTGCACGCGCGTTAGTCGTTTTATTCCACTTACTTGTAGGTATTGTGTGTATTTGTCTTGTTCGTCGACATACACTGGGCTGTATTGCGTCTACGATGTAGCACTTATCGATATCACCTATAATCTATGAAACGACCATCGCTTTCCATTCCAGACTGTGTGACTCTGAGTGGACAAGCTTATCGATGAAGCCTGCCATTAAACTGGTTGTTCTCCCACCACAACATCGACGCCACTGAACGCAATGTCCGCACCCAAAGAAGTGGGTTCAGACAAGCTGGCCATCCAGCGTCAGCTGAAAATCAAGCTTGGTGCAACCAAACGGTGCGCGAAGATATTTCCGCCATCTATCCATGTGTTCCACAACTCTGACCATCGTCACGTCATCCCGTAAAACAGACTGCACAAGGAACACATTTTGTACAAGAATGAAGCGGAAGAGCAGCGACGCAAAGTGGACCGAATCATCGCGGAGAACGGCGAAGAGTGGGAGATCAAAAATCCTGTGCGTATCTCAACCTTGTCCACCGTGCGTGCGTGCGTGTGTATGCACAGCAGCGGAAATGAGGGTGCGCTAATTCGATGACTCGTCCTGTTCGGTGGCTGTTTTCCCAAATTTCCACTTGGATGTGGTTGATTCCATAGAAAAGGATACTGGAAGAATCACACAGAATGATCAAGGATACCGCTGATCGTTTATTAAAGGCGGTTCAAGATCTCAAGACGCTCGTCGTGCGTCCTTTTTTGTGATACAATGACGTCGTCGCCCCCAATTCCATGATCGAACACACACAGGAGTCCGTCAAGTCGAGACCAGAGTTCTCAGAAGACGAGGGCCTCCTGGACGCCGAGAAGGAGCTCACAGAAGCATCCGCGTAAGCGTCCGATTGTGACATATGAGTCCGAACAAGCAAGCTTTAATTCATTCCAGGGCCTTGTCCTGAGAAGCCGCATCTCTAATGGATCAGAACAAAAAGATTTTTTTAACTTGTCGTACCATGTTCTCTTTTTCGCCGTTGCATGCCTTTTTTTATTCCCGTGTGTCCATGTCTACCCCACGCCGTTGCGAATCCGTGACTTGCCGCGCGGCCTTGAGGCGCGTGAGGGCATTGAGAATGCCCACCCACGCATCGCGGCCTATTCGCTCTTCCTGCAGCCCCAAACTGAGCTCACCCGTCCCCGTGCCATCTGTGGGGATCGTCACGCCCAGTGATGGGGGGACGAACCCTGGGGGTGGCGCATTGATCGCGGAGGGGGCGATGCGCGACTGTCGGATGTGTGCGAGCGACGAGCGGATGGCGACCTGTATAGACTAGCCAAACGATGAGCGAATGCGTGAAAGATGGGGGGCAAGGAGACGTACGTCCAGCCGCTCAAAGTATTCGTTCACCTCGAGCACAAACTGCTCGGAGCGTTCGTCGCCTGGGGGAAGGTTATCCTCGGGCCCGTCTGTCTGCGGCAGCGTGAGCAGCGAGACGGACGATGCAGCGAGTGAGAGCAGCCGTCCAATATCCTGGAGAGAGGGAGGTGAGCGAGATAGACCAACGGACGGATCAGCGCACCCGCTCGACTTCACCGAGTGCGTATATCTGACGCGCCGTTCGGCTGCTCGTCCATATGGGGTCAATCTCCTTGCTGTCCTGCATGTCGGCGATGAGAGTGTCAACTCAAAACTCGCGTTGGCGCACGCCGATCGACGATAAAATCATTAACACATAGAGCAAATAACATAGCAAAGCAAGCAGAGCAGGTAACAAATACAAGTGAATTATCGCGTTGTCAATAATGTAGTCGTCTCAGGCAAGTTTTACCTTCTTGCTGGGCTGCGGCGCGGCCTTGTTATCCCCCTCCTTGCGCTTCTTTGTCCCCCCACCGCTCCTGATATTGCTCATCATGTCCCTGATCCTGTCTTGGACCAAAAACGAGATCTTGCCGACCTCGGAGTCGGCACCGTTGAACGTGATTGCATTCCGGATCATGAGGTCCATATCAGCCTCAAAGGTCTCTATTGAATCATACTTGTCGTTATCCAGCTTCGTGCGAATCGTCCTAAGGTCCCTGACGTCCTTCTTGGGAATTACCTGAAAGTATGTTGGGATGCCCAAGAGTACAGGGTCGACAGGCTCCCGGAAGACGAAAGAACTAGGTAACAAGCCATCAGCCAAATCACGGTCAAGCTGCAATGGTGCAGTGCCTACATGTCCTCCTTGACCAAAGTCGTCATTAATCCTTGCAGACTCCGTTTCTCCGCCCACGACAACTTCCTCTCAAAAACCTTGCCCCATTCCTTCTTGAACGCTCTTTCCACTGTGTCGGCACAGTCTACAGGGTAAGTTGTAGGAGGATTGAACTTGCGACAGTTGCTAAAGACGAGGTCGGCGTCCTTTGCGAAATCCTCCATCGTGGCGTATTTCCCTTCCGTTAGTTTTTGACCCATAGTGCCAAAGTCCATCGGGTGGGCAATCTCTTCATAGTAACTAGACATGGCTCAGTACCGTTCAGCGTCATCCGACTTGTGAATCAAACTTACGTGGGACAGCCATCCTTTATTGGGTCTACTGGTTGGCCAAAGATGAGATACTCGGAAAGCTTCGAGATGATCCTCAACACATCTCGACATTTCTTCTCGTTTAGTGAATTGACCGAAGATGTCGCCCGAGGTTTGGAAGGCGTAGGCTGAGCATTGTTAACCTCTCGCTCTTTTCCTTTGATGGAGACGAACGGTGCTTCCGGAGCTGGTACGGGGGCTGGCGCAGGCTCGGCCTTCTTCTTGGGCTTGGGAGGTGGTGCGGGAATAGTCTTGGGTGCGGGTGCAGCTCGCTCAGGGACCGGCGTACCCC